>SKCR01031846.1:0-86514 GCA_019454045.1 Zanthoxylum bungeanum
GTGAGATCTTTCCTTCCCGTAGATTTGGTCTTAAGACAGGTTTCTTTGAATACCAGGAGGCCCGAGAAAGGTTCGTTGGGAGCCAAGTGGGAAGGACCGTATATGGTGGTCGAGATTGTCAAGTCGGGTGCCTATCTTTTGGAACAGCTGGATGGTACCCGACTCAAGAAGTCTTGGAACGCAGAGATGCTGAGGAAATACTTTCAATAGCTCCTCATTGAGCTGACGAATGAAATCTAAAAGATGTGACCGAAAGTCACCAATTAAGACTGAACTGGCGAATGAAATGTAATGTTAGAAGTTGGTGGATTCTACTCGCCACTCCTAAGGAATGAACAAGCTCCTCCTAAAGAAGTTATGGCTATTGTTCGTCCTGTCAAATCTTCGTATTCATGGTAGCAACAGTCACCGTGGAGCAGTTGGAGGTCCAGTACGCAAGAGGTACTCGATCGATTTCCATAAATGCCTCCGGCTTATTATGTATGTATGGTAGGTTTCCGGGCCCGTTATTATATAGAGAGTGGAGCACTTGGCATCGAGTTGTTGAATGAAATACAATGTCAGGAGTTTGAGGCTGACGGGTTTCTTCCCACCTTTGGTGCTGATGCTGAACAAGTTCCTCTTAGAGAAATTGTGGCCGTTGTTTGTCCTGTCAGTCTCTAATTTCTCCAAAGAGCTCGGTCAGATGGACATTATTAAGAATTATTCAGAAGAAAAGCTCGGTTCAAAAGACATTGTTAAGAAATTTTCAAAGATGTTGAGGAAGATACTTTCAATAAAAGCCTCTCTTAGAATGACCCTCAAAGAGTTGTAAGAATTGCTAATAAAATCTTTTGAAAATGAATAAGATTTTATTGTTTTAAATAAAAAACTTGTTCTCATTTCTTCTTATTTATTGGATTGAAAAAATTTGTGTTTAATATTTTGTGAGATACGCTTGGTCGGGATACACCAAAAGGTGAAATCATAAGGGAAGAACGAGGACCCCCCATGGCACTCCAATCCTTGGCGTTGATAAGTGCATTAAAATGTACTTTAAACATCGCTAACTCGGCTTAATTATCTTATGTTTAATCTTAATTAGATTTTATTTTATGCTTTGTTGTTAGGAAGCATTGGAACATGAATATTAGAGCAATTACACATATTTCGGGACCTTACAGATGCATTAGAAGCACACGGAAAGAGCTGAATTGTAGAATCGAAGAAACCCGAAAACTGGCCACACTTCGCGACGCGCAAAGGCCACGTGTCGCGACACACATGTGTATTCCAGAGTTTCATTTAAATAGTGTTTTAATGCAAATCATGCCGCCAAGGCTGCTCTATATAAACCAAAGCTCGTCCATAACCCTAAAAAAGAGAGAGAAAACAGAAAACAAAGAGCTAAAAACACAAAATCAAGAGAGAACAACGAAGAACGAAGAACGAAGAACGACAACCGATATGTTGTCTCTCCGATCTATCAAGGCTGTGCCTTCTTTTTCCATGGAGAACTAATATCTTAGGCAAAGCTAATGATGAACTCTTGTATTCAACTCTTATATTCAAGTTATTGATTCTTGGATGAACTTTATTGCTTAATATAATTGATATATTATTATTATTTTTATCTTTTGATTATATGAATCCAGAAACAGTTTTATAAAACTTACATATATGAATAGTCATGCTTCTTCTATGTGTGATTTTTGAAATCAGTTGTGACTGGTAGAAGTTGTTTTATGAGTTGATCTTCTGCTGTAATATTGCTTGAGGGTATATTGTCGATCGTAGATAGCTCGTAACAATAACATTATGTGCTGTTAACATAGAGAAGATAATTTATCAATTACTTTAGAACTTAGTGTATTGAGAATTGAATATCCTCCGATTGTTGGTTTGGGACGTGAAACCTTCAATTGCGTAATAAAAAGAATAAATAACTGGATGTATAAACTTGATACAAGAGGGATTCCTGACGCTTTTCTATTTCTCTCTATTGATAATTCCTGTATAATTCTCATAATATTTAGTTTAAATTTCCAATTCAATCTTTCATTTAATTAAGTTACTGTTAACGTTTTTGCTTAAGTAAAATAGTTCCTTGTAACCGTCTCTCTGAGGAATCGACACCCCAACTATACTGCAATAACCGCAAGTACTTTTTTGACGTAATCAAAATTTTGCGCCGTTGCCAGAGAGACGGTTTACAATATGAAGGAGCAGGTTTGCTTAGTCAACAACAAAGCGGTAACTTCGTTCCATTTTAATTTTAATTTTAATTTTATTTATTTTATTTTAGTTTTAATTTAGCTTTGATTATTAGTTTACATTTTTTTATTATTACTTATTTATTTCGTTAATTTTAGTTCAGTTTTTATTTTAATTTTGATTTTGAATTTTATTTATTATTTTTAGTTTACTCTTCTATTTTTGTTTCTAGTATTACTTGTGTTTAATTGCATGCCTAGATGTAGAGATAGGTTTGGTAGATTTGTTAGGACTGAAGAAGAAAACTCAGACTCAGAGAGTTTGTTTGACAATCTCTTTGTCACACCATTCATATCTAGCGCGCACACTATGAGTGAATACGAGAGACCACCCATGAGGACTCTTGAAGAGTATCTCCATCCCACTCGCACACCTACTCCATCGTGCATCATGTTTCCTCATAATGCACCACACATAGATTTTAAACCTAGGATGATACGGTATCTCCAACCTTCCATGGTCTGGAGAACGAGAATCCCTATCTGCACATTAGAGAGTTTGTAGAAGTCGTAACAACTTTCCATGACCGATTTGGAACCACTGACACAATTAGACTTAAGTTCTTCCCATTTTCCTTAAGGATAGAGCTAAAAGCTGATTGTATTCTCTAAGACCTCGGTCAATAGGATCATGGGGCGAGATGACACAAACATTCTTTAATAAATACTTCCCACACCATAAGACGAATGCCTTGAAAAGAAAAATATCCACATTTCTCCCAAAAAGATAGTGAAACCCTTTATCAAAAATGGGAGAGGTATAAGGAGATGTTAGCGAGTTGTCCTCACCATGGATATGAGAGTTGGCACTTAGTGAGCTATTTTTATGACGGTTTAACCCCTAGAGAGCGCCAATTCATGGAGACAATGTGCAATGTTGAGTTCATCCGAAAGGACCCCGATGAGGCGTTAGAGTACTTGAATGACTTAACTGAGAAATCTCACACTTGAACTGGACCTAATGTCATTGATAACACTGATAGGACATACCCCACTTCTTCTTGCAGAGGCATATACCGCTTTAGGGAAGAAGATAGTCTTAAGGCACAAGTTGAGCTATTAACTATACAGATGTGAGCCTTAATAGCCAAAGATAGCAAGACTATACATGCAGTAGGCCACTTAGAACCTTAAGAGGTATGTTTTATGTGCAAGGGGACTGATCATCTAGCACAAGAGTGCCCTGTAAATGGTGAGATGAGGGGAACAATATGAGAACCAATGCAATGCATTAGGTATACAAAAAGCCTTATACACCTTACTCAGACACGTATAACCCTGGTTGGAGGAACCATCCCAACTTTAGTTGGAAACAAGAGTCTCATCAGCCGAATCCGACATCACAACCTAGAGGTTATAGTGCCTCCCAATATCACACACCTGCCGTTCCTAGGAATTCTTTAGATGATACTATGCAAGCATTTGTGGAGACTGTTGGATAATATGACCCATAGCGTCACTATTTGTACAGATCATAGTGTTGTTGTACAGATAACTATGTGACAAGGAAATTGCACTCTCATCATTGTGATTAGATCACCTTAGATACATAAATGAAGAGAGGTCCCTATGATTAGTTCCTGGATTGAGAATGATATGAGACAGTATCAGTCCACGAAGGATTAATCATTAAATATCCCTAGCCGGAGTATTATCGAGACTGGACATCGATAATGCGGAATAGGCTAGTATTGCACTTGTGCGCGTTGTGAGGCACAACGTCATAGTTCTCATATATATAAGTATTGGATACTTATGCAAGTGCGATAGGAGGTTGTGTTTCACCGATGGTACGGGAAACAGCTTCGCTCTGGATAGACCCCTCAGAATCCCATTGGTATTATGACTATGTGTCTATGGGAGTCCGACATCAGGGTAGGTGTGTTTGGTCTTAACCTGAGACTTGCACCGCTAATGCTTACGACAATCAATATACTTTAGTTGAGGTCGTCTAGGACTCTAACCGGTTCTGTGTACGCCAATGCTGGGTATATTGAGAATCGTAGAGTATTGGGTGTGATGTCAAGACGGAAGTATCACTCCAGTCATAATGGAGATGATGTCACGCAGGATACGGTATTAGTGCTCTTAAGTGCTGGCCAGCCATCGGGATATTATGACAAGGTCCTGTATATCCGATCATAGAGACTAGTTACCAGACATCCGACATGTGCTTCGGACGGGGCAGACACTTATCCAGCCCCAGCCCTAGCACGTGACTATCCGATACTGGGCCGATATACACAATACTTGGTATACTACGCTTGATATAGATCTTAATATTCTTAGATGAATATGACCGGAGAATTGGGTAGACTTCATGCTTTGCTAGAAGCCGATCTTGTCTCGTAAATCGGTAGAACGTAGTACTTGGTACGTTACGTTATTCGGATACTCCGACAACCGTATTTACTTCCAACGTATCCGGGATCTCATGGGTCGCTTCCCGATAATGCACCGATGACACATAACTCGCACTCATTAATAATCTGGGATTATATAGAAGAGAGAGAAAATTAATCTAGGATTAATTACGAATATTTTATCTAGGATAAAATATCGTCTAGAGAGAGATAACGATTAATTTGGAATTAATCGATAAATTAATATATTCGATATATTAAATGAAATTAGATTTCGACGCGGAATTAAAATAGATTTTAATTCAGGCGAACGAATTAATTTAGAATTAATTCGTTAGTGACGTAAATAGCGAATTCGCTAGGCGTAATCATTTAATTACGACGCGACGGAAAATTCGCTAATTGAGAATTAGTGAACCCGAGCCCGAGTGTGATTGCGAGCGCATTCGTATTTCGAATTCGAGTGCGGCGACGCAAGTCACATCAAGCGTCAAATCATTCGTCACATCAAGCGTCAAATCAAATGTCACTTGAGTGATGTGATTGATTGATGTGATTGATTGATTGAAAAACTTACATCAGTTTATTAAAGTGACAATGAATAGTTGATGTAAGTTGTTGGAATAGTGTTGGTGGTTGAGAAGCCATTACCATTTATTTTATTTGATATTTTAAATGGTAAATGCTTTGTAATTTTTGGAAAATATATAAAGCAATTTTTGGTAATTCATTTAAAAAGTCAACCATTACACAACTCCTTCACTTCTTCTCTCTTTCTCACGCCCAAAAGGGCTGTTTTCTCTTCTTCTTCACAGCTCACTGCCGTGAGCTTCAAGGGGAGCAATGAGTGTGTTTTTTGTTGCAAAACACAAGTGCTAGCACACTTACGAGACTTGCGAAGGTGTTGGGAGGTTCACCCATGAGGCGGGATCCGTTCGACGAAGCTTGGAGCTTGACGAAGGACCATCTTCACGCCCAAAACAGTGAGTGAATTCACTGCAGTTCACGCCCAATGCAGTAAGTTTTTCAAGTTTTGTTGCTTGCCGCATCTCTCAACCGATCAATGTGAGTATTCCGCTACCTCTGTTGATGTGTTCACACATGTATTTCATTGCTTGTTTGATCTTGGGACCTAGATAAAACCTAACAATGGCATCAAGAGCTATAGGTTCAAGCATGAAAATTGTAGGGCTTAAAATTGGGTACTTTGTATTTGAGCATGATTTTATAAAATTGGATGTTTGAGCATGCTTAAATATGTTGTATTGAAGATTGATTTGATCAATTTCAAGAAAATGTGTTTGGAACAATTTTCCCCAAATTTGGAGTGTGTGGCCGAATGTATGTATAATTTGGAATCCATGGAATTTTTCATTTTGATTCATTGAATGAGTTATAATGATGAAGGATGATGTTAATTTGAAGTCAATTAGATTGAATTTTGAATTGAACATAAATCCCCAAAATGTATATGTTGGCCGAATTCCATATGCCCTTTAATGTCTTGGTAATTTTGATTTTTGAACAATTGGATGTGTTGGAAATCATTTAGGATGTTGATTTAATGTCGATTGTGGGTTTGATTGGATTGAAACCAAATCGGACACAAAATCCCTCATTGGCCGAGAGCATTAAAGCATGTAATGGGTTGATTTTTTCATTTATGTGTTGGACATGTGATGATGATAATGAACATGATTAATTGGACTAATTTGGTGTTTTAGAAATATTGATTTGGGTGATTAATCATGTAATGCACTTTAGGTAATTAAATTACGAATTGGATTTGTGTAATTTAATGAATTAGGCATTTAAATTGGATTAGGCTTATTAAGTTGTAATTGGGCTTATTGGGCTTGATTTTATCAAGTTGGGCTTAGGCCAAATGGATTGGATGTTGGACAAAATGACCCATAGCGTCACTATTTGCACAGATCATTGTGTTGTTGTAGCAAATTAACTATGTGACAAGGAAATTGCACTCTCATCATTTGTGATTAGATCACCATAGATATATAAATGAAGAGAGGTCCCTATGATTAGTTCCTGGACTGAGAATGATATGAGACAGTATCAGTCCCCGAAGGATTAATCATTAAATATCCCTAGCCGGAGTATTATCGAGACTGGACATCGATAATGCGGAATAGGCTAGTATTGCACTTGTGTGCGTTGTGAGGGCACAACAACATAGTTCTCATATATATAAGTGTGGATACTTATGCAAGTGCGATAGGAGGTCGTGTTTCACCGATAGTACGGGAAACAGTTTCGCTCTGGATAGACCCTTCGGAATCCCATTGGTATTATGACTATGTGTCTATGGGAGGCCGAAATCAAGGTAGGTGTGTATAGTCTTAACCTGAGACTTGCATCGCTAATACTTACGATAATCGATAGACTTTGGTCTTGGTGGTACAAGGGCTTTAACCGGTTCTGCGACGGAAGTATCACTTCAGTCATATGGAGATGATGTCACGCAGGATACGGTACTAGTGCTCTTGAGTGTTGCGCAACCAATCGAGATATTGTGACCAGGTCATGAATATCCGATTATAGAGACTATGTAACCAGGCATCCGATATGTGCTTCGGACGGGGTCACACTTATCCAACCCCAGCCCTAGCACGTGACTATCTGATACTGGGCCGATATGCACAATACAATCGTATACTACGCTGGATACAGATCTTAATATTCTTAAATGGATATGTCCGGAGAATTGGGAAGACTTGGTGCTTTGCTAGGAGTCGACCTTGTCTCGTAAATCGGTAGAACGTAGTACTTGGTACGTACGTGATTCGGATACTCCGACGACCGTATTTACTGCCAACTTATCCGGGGATCTCATGGGTCGCTTCCCGATAATCCACCGATGACGCACAACTCGCACTCTTGAATAATCTGGGATTATATAGAAGAGAGAGAAAATTAATCTAGGATTAATTACTGAGATATTTTATCTAGAATAAAATATCGTCTAGAGAGAGATAACGATTAATTTGGAATTAATCGGTAAATTAATATATTCGATATATTAAACGAAATTAGATTTCGACGCGGAATTAAAATTAGATTTTAATTCGGGCGAAGAATTAATTTAGAATTAATTCGTTAGCGACGTGAATAGTGAATTCGCTAGGCGTAATCATTTAATTACGACGCGACGGAAAAATCGTTAATTTGGAATTAACGAACCCGAGCCCGAGTGTGATTGCGAGCGCATTCGTATTTCGAATTCGAGTGCGACAACGCAAGTCGCATCAAGCGTCAAATCAATCAGTCGCATCAAGCGTCAAATCACTGTCACTTTGAGTGATGGGACTTGACAACATTCACTTTAATAAAGTGATATGAATAGTGATGGACAAGATGTGTATTGATGTGCATAGTGTTTACCTTTTTTGACTTTTGAAATTCAATTAAAGGCAAATGCAAGTGAATTAAAGTGAATTTCACACAAGTATATAAGATATATTTGAAATGCATTTCATTTACAACTTAATACACATTTCTTTCTCTTCTTCTCACGCAAACACACAAAAATGTGGACTGTTTTTGAAGCTAAAATGGCGTGAATCAAAGGGAAGCAAGAGTGGTTTTTCATGGTGAGAAATCAAGTGCTAGCACACTTACGAGTCTTGCGAAGGTGGTAGGGAGGTTCGCCCATGAGCCGGGATCCGTTAGACGAGGCTTGGAGCTCCGTTTCTCAGCTCAAAATTCTATTTTTGGAAGCAGTGGACTGCAGCAGTTTGGCGCCCTTGGCAGTGAGCAAAGTGGCTTGACTCATCTCCAAATCGACTCAACCGATCGATGTGAGTATTCCGCTACCTCCGTTGGTGTATTCACACATTGTTTTCATGTCTTGTTTGATCTTGGGACCTAGATAATAACCAACAATGGCATCAAGAGCCTAGGTTCAAGCATGAAAAATGTAGGGCTTAAAATTGGGTATTTTGGATTTGAGCATGATTTTATGAAATTGGATGATGAGCATGTTTAAATGTGTTGTTGTATTGAAGATTGATTTGATCATTTCAAGAAAAAACGTTTAGAACAATTTTCCCCAATTATTTCCTCTTGGCCGAATGTGGATGATTTTTGGATTCTTGGAATTTTTGTTTTTGATTCATTTGATGAGTTAGAATCATGTAGGATGATGTTAATTTATAGTCAATTGGATTGTACTTTGAATTGAACATAAATCCCCAAAATTTTCACCTTGGCCGAATTGGAATTATTGCCCTAATGTCTTGGTGATTTTGATTTTGTGACATTGGATGTGTATGAAATCAAAGTGGATGGTGATTTGATGTCGATTGTGGGTTC
This sequence comes from Zanthoxylum bungeanum, assembly GCA_019454045.1. Classification (NCBI taxonomy): domain Eukaryota; kingdom Viridiplantae; phylum Streptophyta; class Magnoliopsida; order Sapindales; family Rutaceae; genus Zanthoxylum; species Zanthoxylum bungeanum. The sequence continues at coordinate 8,945 of SKCR01031846.1, forward strand.
GATTGGATTGAAACCAAATCGGACACAAAATCCCTCCTTGGCCGAGAGCTTTGAAGCATGTAAATGGGTTTGATTTTTCAATTTGTGTGTTGGACATATAATAATGAATTGAGCATGATTAATTGGACTAATTCATGTTTTGGAAATATTGATTTGGGTAATTATTAATCATGATATACACTTTAGGTAATTAAATTGCGAATTTGGAATTTGGTAATTTAATTATTTGGGCCTATTTTTGATATTGGGCCTAATGTTGTATTTGGGCCTATTGGGCTTGATTTTATCAAGTTGGGTTTAGGCCAAATGGATTGGATCCAATTGGGCCCAAAACCTTAACATAAAGCCCAAAGGCAACTAATGAACCTTTAAAGTTCAATGGGCCTAATGGGCCCAGATTGATTTATGGGCTTATGGGGTAAATCCCGGATTGGACTTTGGTTATCGGTTTGACCCGAGTTGACCAAAAGTCCACGCCTTAAGAAATCAATTAAAAGCCCATTGGACTTTAATTGAATTGACGTTGGACGTTAATCGGTCTTTGAGACGCGTTACGATTAAATTTGGAATTGAAATCGTAAAAGGTTTATTAAATAAAAGTGTAATATTTGATTTGGAATTGAATAATGAATTAGTATTAATACATGTTAAATTTGATTTAATGATGTAGTTTAATTTAATTCATGAATTTGTTACTTTAAGTACTTATTCGCAAAAACGAGTTTGACTCGAACAAAATCAAATCGTTGTTTGAACATTGGATGATCACTTAATTATCAGATTAATTAATTTGATTAGATTGATTGATAGCATGCTTATGTGTGTGAATACGTGGTTGTGTTGAATGAATAATGTATATCGGATGGATATTAGATGGGTGGGCAATTTTAGAAATTGTTGTAATAAATTCGATTTATTAAATTGGACTGCGTGTCCAGCCTTATCACCTTCATTCTCTTTGTATTCTCTTCTCACCTATTCCCCTTCATGTAAATGAGGTTTCTTTAGAAGTGTAGTGTAACGGGTAGAAGTAATACAAGTGCTAGCTTGAGTGAGAAAGGGAGAGATTTGATCTAGGATCAATGTGTTAAGTATCCATCCGCATATCATTATATTTATTTTCATACTCGCTTTATTATGTATTTAGAATGCATGTTTAAGGGTGTATGATGATGAGACCTTAACAAAGATAATTAAATTGGTAGCCAATTTGCACGTTAAAAAAACCCTCGTTAAATATCAAGCGTTTATTTTCCTTCCATTGAGTGATTCTTACTCAAGATCCGAGATTGGCAGGGGTTGTTGGCCAAAGTCAAGCCCTTGTCCGTCGAAGATGTGTTTTAATCACGAGGCTTTGTTCCATATCGGTGTCGTGTCCAAGTTGTGGTTTGTTGGCCAAAGTCAAGACCACTTCTTGTCCATTGACATTGATTACGAAGCTTCCATGTCAATGGGTCCGCGCTTGACTGGGATCACTAGGTTTGTTGTGCCAAAGCCAAGGCCTAGTTGATTCAGAGGAAAAGGTTAGGGTATACATTCGATGTATAGGCATATATTAGATATATGTTTGGGACTTGGATGTCCACCTACTGGATCTAGGAGTTGGATGAGATCCAATTGATCTTCGAGATCTACCTAGTTAATTATCATACAATTTGTTGGCCAAAATCAAGATTGTGTGATATTTAACGGGATCCTAGCCCACTAGGAAACACGGTTTCCCGAGTACTCGACAGATGGTTAGAGGCTCGACGAAAAATAGTGGGAGGCAAGTATTGAATTTGCAACATTCGTTCGAATACTCGCTAAACGCGCTCATCTATTTTACTCGTCATATTAATCAAAAGTATTAGTTGGACTAATATTTTATATTGTTTTAAAAATATATATAGTTGGACTATATACAAACTCATTCAATATATAGTTGATTTTATAATTGGATTATAGTAATCAATATAATTGAATTAAAATGATAGTTGATTTTATAATTAGATTATAGTAATCAATATTAAAATTATAGTGATTAAATAATTTGATTATTGTAATCATTATAATAAATAGTACCTTATTAAAATTGATTAAATAGTTGGACTATTGAAATCAAGAAAGAATTGAAAAGTTGAATATTTAAAACATATAATCCTTGGATTAAATGTTTTAAATGATTTAATTTTATTGGGAATTAATAATAGGTTACTTTATTGGATAAAATAACTTGTTATATCTAGGCCCATAATTAAGCAAGTAAGTAGAGCATAAAATCTTTGGAAGATTTATGTGATGAGACTTTAGTGCTTATTAATATACTTATCATAAATCTATCTTTAGATTTAAAAGTATTAAATTGCAATTAATAATTCTAAGAGAATTGATTTGACTATTCTAGAGGTGAAAAGTCAAAGTTTACAATTGGGCGTGTTGCACAAGGTGCACATCGTTTCGATATTCCGAAACCCAAGGCTTGGCCAAAGGTTTGTGAAATATTGAAAAGATAATTGACATATCCCAAAGTGACTACCATTTGGATATGGAAGACACGAAGGAATTAAAGAAAGGGCGAGGCTCTGACTTTAGAATATTTGTCAAAGTTATGTTCACTACTAGTATTGAAATTAGATTTTAAATACTTAGTGTGGTACATAAAATATATGTATTGATGTTCAGAATCCGCTATGAGCTGGATACTGACTTCAAGCCGAGATTTCTCTGTAAATCGGAAACGGGACGAAAGTCGCTGTTTCGACCGTAGATACCTAAGTTTTAGGAACTACCCTTCGGGTATGTACTTAAATTAGGAACTGTTATAATGTAACTAGTTTGACTAGAGACATTATCTATATCAGTGTTTAATCTGTTACGGATAAACCTTTATATTATAGAACACTAAGTGTTTTATTATATAAAGAGATGTGATACGAGATACAACATTAGATGTAATAACATAATTTATATTTTGAATATAATAAAATCTCAAACATATAAAAATGACAAATAAATAGCTCAAATTTGATTTGATCAATAGAGACTTATTTGTGGCATTGTAGTCTAGGACACAATTAAACGAGACTCGTATATCCACTTTTTGAAGAGTGGGTACTAGGACTGATTGACTATTCAATAAGGGCTGCGAATCTAGTTTGATAAGGTAAAGTTTCTAAAATACTATTTACTTGGTAATAGTATAAGGGCCACAGATCTGTTAGCCCTATTCATGGTGAAGTTTAGTGGCCCATATCTAGCTAGGCTAGATGTGAACATGAATATTTCGTGACCTTGACGGATGTAGCATCACGTTGTGGTTATGTGTTTCTTTTGAAGAACACGATCGGAACTTTTGAAGTTTCGACCCGAGTAATTAACAAAAAACAGATCGAGCTATTATCATTTCGCCACGGTAAGACCGTAATGGAAAAATACTTAAGCATAAGTTTCCATACGTACTGAGAGTACGGTATTAGGTCATATGAGGACTCCTCCGAGACACGTCATTAACGGTGTGTCCCGAACCGAAAACCAATTTTGTTGGACATGGATAAGGTTTATACGAGTCGCTCTGAGCACTGTTTCCCTTCTATAGGAGATGTATTAACAGTGCAAACTTAATTTAGAATAAGGTCCATATAATCCGGTTTGACAGATATCATATAGATGGAACAGGAAAAGAAACGGGTTTCTCATTCCTAGTATTTGGGTATGCCACAGACTGCGGGTGTGGATGATACCAAACTAGGACCCAAATTGGATAAGTCCATATAGTTATCCTAAGGGAAACCTTAAGTATAAGTACTTGTAAATCTCACATAGAAAAATGGTGATCGTTGCCACCGGCGCGGTTTTTCCTGAGAGGAAAAAGATATGCAGTGGTCAGTGGGAGGATAGTGATACTCATGAAAATCGGATAATACTGTTCAGGCACGAAGTCCTAATGAACACAAATAGTTCATCTATGATGAAACTGTAACCATTAATCTTCAATACACAAGGGTTAGACAGTAATGACCCATAGCGTCACTATTTGTAAATGATATTGTATTATTGTACAAAATTAACTATGTAGTAATGAAATTGCCTTTTACCGTTTTGTAATTTATTTACTTTGATATATAAATGGTAAAAGTCCCTATGATTAATTCCGGATTGAGATGATATGAGACAGTATCAATCCATAAAGGTTTAATCATTAAATATCCCTAGTCGTAGTATTATCGAGATTGGACATCGATAATGCGGAATAGACTAGTACTGCACTTGTGCGTGTTGTGAGGGCACAACAGCATAGTTCTCATATATTTGAGTATTGGATACTTATGCAAGTGCGGTAGGAGGTTGTGTTTTACCGATGGTACGGAAACAGCTTCGCTCTGGATAGACCCCGCGGAATCCCATTGGTAGTATGTCTGCGTGTCTATGGGAGTCCGCTTCAGGGTAGGTGCATATGGTCTTAACCTGAGACTTGCATCGCTAGTACTTGCGACAATCGGTAGACTTTAGTTTTGGTCGTCCAGGGCTTTAACAGGTTCTGTGTACACCTCTTCTAGGTTTATCGGGATCGTAGTGTATTGGGTGTGATGTCAAGACGGAAGTATCACTTCAGACATATGGAGATGATGATCGCGCAGGATACAGAACTAGTACTCTATAATGGTTGCAACCATCGGGATAATATGACAAGGTCAGGATTATCCGATTCAAAGAGACTAGTTGCTTGATGTCCGATATATGTATCGTACGGGGCAGACACATCTCCAGCCCCAGGCCTTACATGTGATCATCCGATACTGGATCAGTATACACTATACTACGGTATACTATGCCTGTTATAGATCTTATATTCCAATAAGAATATTTCTGGAGAATTGGGTAGGCATGGCGTTTTGCTAGAGGCTAACCTTGTCTTGTAAATCGGTAAAAACGTAGTACTTGGTACGTACGTTTTCGGATAATCTGACGGCCGTATTTACTGCCAACATATCCAGAGATCTCTTGGGTCGCTTCCCGAAGATTCACCAATGACGTATGATTCAAACTCGATTAATCTTGGATTAATTACGGAGAGACTTTATCTTGGATAAAGTACTATACATAGAGAGAGACGATTAATTTGGAATTAATCGTAAAATTATTATATTCGATATAATAATCGAAATTCGATTTCGACGCGAAATTAAAATTAGATTTTAATTCGGGCAAACGAGTTAATTTAGAATTAATTCGTTAGCGACGTAAATAATAATTTCGCTAGGCGCAATTATTTATTTAAATTCGATTTAATTAACGTCGCGACGAAATTCGGTATTTCGGAAATATCGAACCCGAACGCGTGAGTACGCGTGGGCCCACTTTCATTTGGGTTGTGTGGGGCCCACATGACACATGTCATTTTATGCATTATTTAATTGTTAATACATTGCATGGTGATAGTGTACAATACACTCAATGGTTTTGCATGGAGTTTGAGTGTTTGACACTTTAAGCCATTGCATGATTTGTGTCATAAGTTTATTATTAATTTAATAAATATTATGGCATAAATATAAATTGATTTTTGTAACAAAATCATAACACTCTCTCCTATTCTCTCATGACCGAAACTGTGAGCTCACACACCCCTCCACTTTTTCTGTTTTTGTTGCAAAAACTTGAAGAATTTGTGTTTGTTTGGAACATAAAATCACACACAAGGCTAGCACCATCAAGGGATCATACAAAGGTGTTATGGGAAACTAATCTTAGAGCTTGGAAGGATCAAAATTGCTTGGAGCTTCTCTTTTCTGTTTGGCCGAAACCCTCACTGCACAAAGGAGAAAATTTTTGTTTCATCACGCATCCGCATTCCGATCTTTGTGAGTATGATTCCGCCATACTTCAATATTGTTCATTCATTTATATGTTTTGTTTGCTCTTTTGATCTTGGGACATGGATTAGAATTTCCAACAATGGTATCAAGCTTAAAGAGCATGAAAATATATTAGGGTAATATTTGGGCAAAATTGATTGAAGCATGATTTGATGATTTTGATTGATTAAGTATGCTTAAATGTATGTTACATTATGTTATACATTATCAATTTCATGAAAATAAATTGGATTAATTTTTCCCCCCTTGGAGAGGCTTGGCCGAATACTACCTAGACCATGGAGATGATGATTTGTTGTTTATAAGATCATTGGATGACTTTAAACGAACATAAAATGACGATTTGTGATTCGATTGGATTGAAAACGAAATCGGTAATTTTTCATCACCTTGGCCGAATGCATGGAAGAAGATTAGGGACTTGATTTTTTGATTAAATAATGTTGGACATGTATTTAAGATAAAATATGATTAATGGATTAATTTGATATTTTGGAAATATTGATTTAAAGGATTAATCATGACATTACACTTTAATTAATTAAGTTATAAAATTTGGAATTTTAAAATTTGATTAATTGGGCTTAATTTTGAATTGGGCCTAAAACTATTATATTTGGACATAATGGGCTTGGTTGGACCAAGTAGGTTTGGGCAAATTGGATTGGATCCAAAAATGGGCCTAAATCACTCCATTAAGTCCAAATGTAATAAATGGGCTTTTATGTTTATTGGGCCTTATGGGCTTGATATTGATTTTTTATGGCAATAGGGTGATTCCTTATTGGGCTTGGAAATTGGGTTTGACCCACATTGACCAAGGCCCAAGCCTAATGAAATCAATTGAAAGCCCATCGGACTTTAATTAAACGGACATTGGATGTTGATTGGGTGCTTTGAGACCCGATAGAATTAGATTTGGAATCTAAGTCATAAAGCACAATAAAAGTGTAAATATTTAATTTGGAATAAATATAAGGATAGTATTGAATACGACTTAAATTGGATTTGACGAGTAGTTCGATATAATTCGTGAATTCATACTATAAGTATTTATTCTCAAATTGAGTTGGACTCGCGCAAATGCAAACAATTGTTTGAACATTGTATTGTCACCTAATTAAGACTAATTAATTGGATTTGATTGGTTGTATAACATGCCTTTGAATGAATGAATGTGTATGTGTATGAATAGTGTATATCGGATGGATATTAGAAGGGAGGGTAATTTAGAATTATTGTAAATTAGAATTTATAATTTAGTACCTGCGTGTCCAGCCTTTCTCTATTGTCTCTTTGTATTCTCTTCTCACCTAATTCCCCTCAATGTAAATGAGGTTTCTCTTATTGTATTATGTAATTGGTAAGAGTAGAATAGTTCTAGCGGGGAGAGGAAAGGAGTGATTTGTTCTAGGAACAAGTTGTTGTTCATATCCATCCGTATATCGCTATTACTTTACTTTACGCGCTTTATGATGTTTTAGAAGCATGCTTAAGGGTGTATGATGATGAGACCTAACAAAGATAAATTAATTGGTTGCCAATTACACGAAAATCCTCCAAACAATATTAAGCGATTTTCCTTCCGTTGATGATTCTTTCTCAAGATCCGAAATTGGCATTGGTTTGTTGGCCAAAGTCAAGACCTTTGTCAATTGAGGATGTGTTTGAATCATGAGAGTTTTGTTCCACATCGGTGTCCTGTCCAAGTTGTGATTTGTTGGCCAAAGTCAAGATCACTTCTTGTCCATCGACATTGATTACGAAACTTTCCATGTCAATGGGTCCCGCTTAACTGGAATCATTAGGTTTGTTGTGCCAAAGCCAAGACTTAGTTGATTCAGAGGAAATGGTTAGGAAAATGTATTGGATGCATTGACATATGTATATATGTCGGACTTAGATGTCCACCTACCGGATCTAGGAATTGGATGGGATCCAATTGATCTTCGAGATCTACCTAGTTAAATATCATACAATTGTTGGCCAAAGTCAAGGTTGTGTGTTATTTAACGGGATCCTAGCCCACTAGGAAATTGGATTTCCCGAGTACTCACAGAGGTTAGAGACTTGTAGAAAATAGTGGGAGGCTAGTATTGAATTTGCAATTTCATTCAGATACTTAGCTTTACGCGCTTACAAAATTTATTTCGTCAATATTTTAACATTAGTTGGACTAATAAAATGTTATTTTTCTTGTAACAGTTTGACTGTACCCATATATCGTTAACTAGATAGTTGGACTATCGTAGTTAAGATGGCAAACAAAGGAAATGTCCGAGACATAATCATGGGTGATAATGTATTTAAGGGCACGAACTTTGCTGACTGGGAATGAACCTGAGGATAGTCCTTGGGGCAGAGAGGCTGTTGTACACCATACAGAGACCTCTCGGGCCGAGGCCCACTGAGCCACTTGAGCTGGAGTTATGGAGAACTCATAGCGATGATTGTGATACAACTCAGTCGATCATGCTTGCTTCCATGACTCAACACTTTCGTCGCCAGAATAGGGACTTGGATCCTTATAATATGATGGCTAGACTAAAGGATCTTCACCGCACTAATAAGCGGATGGAGAGGTATGAGTTGGTGAAGAAACTCTTTCGCTCCCGTATGACTGATGGCGCTTCAGTTGAGGCCCACGGGACTCAAATGATAGCTGACATTGATGAGCTGGCCAAGATGGGAATAGTCTTGGAGGCTGAGCTGACTGTAGACATGCTTTTACAGTCACTTCCCGATACTTGGAAGCAGATTATCATCAACTACAAGTTGATGGATACGGACGATACTCTTGGAGAGCTATTGTCCATTCTTAAGGAGTCAGAGAAAGAGCTTCTTAAAGGCAACAAGCGCGAGGCGCACTTTGCATCGACCTCTCAGACGTCAAGGGCTGGGCCCAAGGCAACTGGAGGGGTGAAAAAGAAGAAGCGTAAGAACAAGGGCAAGGCCAAGATGCCGATGGCTTCTGGGAAGCCGAGGAACAAGTCACAAGACATATGCCTTAACTGCGGCAAAAGAGGTCACTGGAAGCGTGACTGCCGCATGAACAAGGCGATCAGAAGGGAGATCAAGGCGGGCAAGGCACCGACCTCTGGTATGTTTTTTATTGAAATAAACATGGCTACTTCTAGTTTTAAAAATTGGATTTTTGATTCTGGTTGTGGTTCTCATATATGTACTGATGTGCAGGATCTGCAGAACAGCAGGACTCTGGCTTCAGGGGAGATTGATCTACGAGTTGGAAACGGAACTCCTGTTGCTGTTTTGGCCGTGGGCACTTTTGTATTAGAACTGCCCTCGGGGCATGTACTTAAACTAAATGACTGTTATTATGTACCTAGTTTGACTAGGAATATTATATCTGTATCTTTGTTAACCCGAAATGGGTACACTTTTGTATTTAGAAACACTGGGTGTTATTTATATAAAAATGATGCAGAAATATGCACTGCATTGCAAATAATGGTCTTTATATTTTGAATATAAATGAATCTCCTACATATAATTAACAAACAAAAGGCTTAAAAAGAGTGATCCAAATGATGAAACTTATATGTGGCATTGTCGTCTGGGACACATTAACAAGACTCGCATATCCACACTTTCGAAGAGTGGGTACTTGGACGGATTTGATCCAAATTCATATGACGTCTGCGAATCTTGCTTATTAGGCAAAATGCCTAAATCACCTTTTAGCGGTAAAGGTGAACGTGCCACTGAACTGTTAGCCCTCGTTCATAGTGACGTTTGTGGGCCCATGTCTAGCCAGGCTAGAGGTGGATATCGATACTTCGTAACCTTTACCGATGATGCATCACGTTACGGTTATGTGTATCTAATGACGCACAAGTCGGAAACTTTTGAGAAATTCAAAGAGTTTCGACACGAAGTTGAAAAACAAACAGGCAAGAGTATTAAGACATTACGGTCGGACCGTGGTGGCGAATACTTAAGTAATGAGTTTCAAGATTACCTGAAAGAATATGGTATTCTTTCACATGGACTCCTCCTGGAACACCACAATTAAATGGTGTGTCCGAACGGAGAAACCGTACCTTGTTGGACATGGTAAGGTCGATGATGAGTCGCACTGAGCTGCCAATTTCCTTCTGGGGATATGCATTAAACAGTGCAGTTCTTATTTTGAATAAGGTTCCGTCAAAGTCTGTTGAACAGACACCATATGAGATATGGACAGGTAAGAAACCGGGTTTCTCATTCCTGAAGATTTGGGGTTGCTGGGCATACGTTAAACGTTTGGAAGGTACCAAACTTGAACCCAAATCAGATAATGCCTATTCGTTGGATATCCTAGGGAAACCAAAGGATATTACTTCTATCACCCACAAGAGAACAAAGTATTTGTTGCTCTACATGCGGTTTTCCTTGAGAAGGAATTCCTAAATGCAGTGTTTAGTGGGAAGAAAGTAGAACTCGATGAAAGTCGTAGTGATACTGTTCTTGGCAATGAATTATCAACGGAACATGAACAGTCCATCTGGGATGAGACTGAACCACAATCTTCAAATACACAAGGACCGCGTAGGTCGGAGAGAGTCAGGGTAATACCTGATCTCACCTCATGTAGATATTAATCTTATTGAGGATAATGAACCGGCTACGTATGAGGAAGCGATACAAGGTATCGAATCCGCTTTATGGCAAGAAGCCATGAAGGCCGAAATGGATTCCATGTATACCAACCAAGTTTAGACACTGGTTGATGCACCAGAAGGCGTAAAGCCTATTGGATGCAAATGGGTCTTCAAGAAGAAGACTGACATGGATGGCAACGTACAAACGTACAAGCTAGGCTTGTAGCGAAGGGATATCGTCAACGACTTGGAGTTGATTATGACGAAACCTTCTCACCCGTTGCCATGATTAAATCCATTCGGATAATGCTTGCAATAGCTGCATATTACGATTATGAAATATGGCAGATGGACGTTAAAACCGCTTTCCTTAACGGAAACCTTTCGGAGGATGTTTATATGAAACAGCCTGACGTTTTATCGCACCTAGACTTGCAAACAAGGTTTGTAAGTTAAATCGGTCCATTTATGGACTGAAGCAAGCATCGCGGTCGTGGAACCAGCGTTTTGATGAGATCATAAAAGAATATGATTTCATTCAAAACGAAGATGATCCTTGTGTATATAAGAAGGTTAGTGGGAGTGCACTGACTTTTATTGTCCTTTATGTCGACGATGTATTGCTTATCGGCAATGACATTCCCATGTTAACGTCGGTGAAAGCTTGGCTTTCATTGAAATCTCCATGAAGATCTGGGAGGGGCAGCTTTTATTCTAGGAATAAAGATCTACCGGGATAGATCTAGAAAGCTACTTGGACTCTCCCAGAGTACATATATTGATAAAGTGTTGAAGAGATTCAACATGGATCAGTCCAAGAGGGGACTGTTACCAATATCACATGGCGTCTATCTATCTAGGGACATGTGTCCTAAAACACAAGATGAGAGAGACAACATGAGTCGGACTCCGTTCGCCTCGGCAGTCGGATCGATCATGTATGCCATGATATGTACACGACCTGATGTGTCCCATGCTTTGAGCATGTGCAGTCGATATCAGGCCGATCCAGGTAAAGATCACTGGATGGCGGTTAAGAGTATCCTTAAGTATCTTAACAGAACTAAGGATGCTTTCTTAATCTATGGAGATGGAGAACTTGAGGTATCTGGGTATACCGATGCAAGTTTCCAAACCGACAGAGACGACTTTAAGTCGCAATCTGGGTACATATTTTGTTTGAATAACGGAGCAGTGAGCTGGAAATCTTCCAAGCAAGATACTGTTGCCGATTCACAACTGAAGCGGAGTACATTGCAGCAGCTGAAGCAGCAAAAGAGGCAGTTTGGATCCGTAAATTCCTAATTGGATTAGGAGTAGTTCCTTAGAAGCTGAGCCCGTTCCATTGTATTGTGACAATAGCGGGGCTATAGCACAGGCTAAGGAACCAAGGTCTCATCAACGATCCAAACATGTTCTTCGACGATTCCATCTGATTCGAGAGATCATACATCGTGGCGATGTGAAGATCGAAAAGATCGCATCAGAGGATAATATTGCAGATCCGCTGACGAAGGCTATTCCTCGGGAAAAGTTTGAGCGACATGTACATAGTTCAGGTATTAGATGCTTGAGTGACTGGCTATAGGCCAAGTGGAGATTTTAGACAGTAATGACCCATAGCGTCACTATTTTGTAAATGATATTGTATTATTGTACAAAATTAACTATGTAGTAATGAAATTGCCTTTTACCGTTTTGTAATTTATTTACTTTGATATATAATGGTAAAAGTCCCTATGATTAATTCCGGATTGAGATGATATGAGACAGTATCAATCCATAAAGGTTTAATCATTAAATATCCCTAGTCGTAGTATTATCGAGATTGGACATCGATAATGCGGAATAGACTGACTGCACTTGTGCGTGTTGTGCGTGTTTTGTCAGCATAGTTCTCATATATTTGAGTATTGGATACTTATGCCAAGTGCGGTAGGAGGTTGTGTTTTACACGAGGGTACGGAAAACAGCTTCGCTCTGGATAGACCCCGCGGAATCCCATTGGTAGTATGTCTGCGTGTCTATGGGAGTCCGCTTCAGGGTAGGTGCATATGGTCTTAACCTGAGACTTGCATCGCTAGTACTTGCGACAATCGGTAGACTTTAGTTTTGGTCGTCCAGGGCTTTAACAGGTTCTGTGTACACCTCTTCTAGGTTTATCGGGAATCGTAGTGTATTGGGTGTGATGTCAAGACGGAAGTATCACTTCAGACATATGGAGATGATGATCGCGCATGATACAGAACTAGTACTCTATAATGGTTGCAACCATCGGGATAATATGACAAGGTCAGGATTATCCGATTCAAAGAGACTAGTTGCTTGATGTCCGATATATGTATCGTACGGGGCAGACACATCTCCAGCCCTAGGCCTTACATGTGATCATCCGATACTGGATCAGTATACACTATACTACGGTATACTACGCCTGTTATAGATCTTATATTCCAATAAGAATATTTCTGGAGAATTGGGTAGGCATGGCGTTTTGCTAGAGGCTAACCTTGTCTGTAAATCGGTAAAACGTAGTACTTGGTACGTACGTGTTCGGATAATGATGGCCGTATTTACTGCCAACATATCCAAGATCTCTTGGGTCGCTTCCCGAAGATTCACCAATGACGTATGATTCAAACTCGATTAATCTTGGATTAATTACGGAGAGACTTTATCTTGGATAAAGTACTAAACATAGGAGAGAACGATTAATTTGGAATTAATCGTAAAATTATTATATTCGATATAATAATCGAAATTCGATTTCGACGCGAAATTAAAATTAGATTTTAATTCGGGCAAACGAGTTAATTTAGAATTAATTCGTTAGCGACGTAAAATAATTCGCTAGGCGTAATTATTTATTTAAATTCGATTTAATTAACGTCGCGACGAAAGTTCGGTATTTCGGAAATATCGAACCCGAACGCGTGAGTACGCGTGGCCCACTTCATTTGGGTTGTGTGGGGCCCACATGACACATGTCATTTTATGAATTATTTAATTGTTAATACATTGCATGGTGATAGTGTACAATACACTCAATGGTTTTTGCATGGAGTTTGAGTGTTTGACACTCTAAGCCATTGCATATTTGTGTCATAAGTTTATTATTAATTTAATAAATATTATGGCATAAATATAAATTGATTTTTGTAACAAAAATCATAACACTCTCTCCTATTCTCTCATGACCGAAACTGTGAGCTCACACAGCCCTCTCCACTTTTCTGTTTTTGTTGCAAAAACTTGAAGAATTGTGTTTGTTTGGAACATAAAATCACACACAAGGCTAGCACCATCAAGGGATCATACAAAGGTGTTATGGGAAACTAATCTTAGAGCTTGGAAGGATCAAAAATTGCTTGGAGCTTCTCTTTTCTGTTTGGCCGAAACCCTCACTGCACAAAGGAGAAAATTTTGTTTCATCACGCATCCGCATTCCGATCTTTGTGAGTATGATTCCGCCATACTTCAATATGGTTCATTCATTTATATGTTTTGGTTTGCTCTTTTGATCTTGGGACATGGATTAGAATTTCCAACACCAAGAACTTCGTAGATTGAATACAGTCAGAAAAACACCTAGGGTATGGGTTTCTGATCTAACCTCATAAAGAGGTCATCTTATGAAGGTATATCCACCGACTACTTTTGAGAGTGATATGAGGTATCGACCCCTATTATGGCCAAAGTGCCATGAGTCCGAAATGGATTCCATGTTTAACAACTATTTTGGATACTAGTTGTTGTACCACAAGGCATTGTGCCTATGGTACAAAACGTCTTCAGGGAAGACATACATGGATGGCGACATACCAACGTACAAAGCTAGCTTTTGCGGAAAGGTATCGTTATCAACATTGTTTTATACGGTTCAACCTTTTACCTGTTGCCATGGTAATCCATTTTGAATGCTTGTTGATAACTGCGTATTTCATTTATGAAATGTGTCAGTTAAGATCAAAATCGCTTTCCTGAAAAGGAAACCTTTTGGAGAATGTTTATAACATTCCTGACGATTTTGTATAAACCGACAACAAGGGTTCGGGTTATTCGATCCCATGTTTGGATTGAAGCAAGCATAAGGTTCTTGAACTGTCGTTTTGAAATAATCATAATGATTTATGATTTTGACTCAAAACGAAATAATTCTTGTGTATATAGGAGGTTAGTGGGAGAGCGCACAGACAGTTAAATTCCCATAAAGCAATGGTGAAAGCTTGCTTTCATAGAAATTCTCCGTAGAATTCTGGGGAGTAAACACCTTTATTCAAGGAATAAAGATCTACTGGGATAGATTTGGAGTTGTTAACACTCTCTGGAAATTGTACATTTAAAATGTACTTGATAGGGTGTCTCATACGCTTCAAGCATAAGGAGTCACGATCAGGTCAATCCAAGTGATAGTCACTGGATTGAACATTAAGAACATCTGTTAGTATCTGAGAGAACTAAAGAAGTTGTCTTAAACTATGGAGAAGGAGAACTTGAAGTGACTGGGATCACTGCTGCAAGTTTCCAAACAATTAAATACTACGGTACTATAAAAGTTTGAACACTGGGACAGTGAGCTGGAAATATTCCGAGCAAGATAACTGTTGCCGAATAAACAACAAATGCGGATTATTGCTGCAGCTGAGGCAGCAATAGAAGCCATTTGGATCGAAAATAAATCTAATTAGATTAGATATAGTTCTTTTAGCAGCTGAGCTAGGCGTCAGCACAGGCTAAGGAATTAAAGGTCTCATCGACGATCCAGATATATACTTATATCATCTGATTCGTTCGGATCATACATCGTGGCGATGTGATGATCGTGTAAATCGCATCAGATGATAATCAAGCAAATCCGCTGACAAAAACCTTTCCTCAGTAATTTGAGCGAACCGTACATAGTTCGGGTGTTAGACACTTGAGTGACTGGCTATGTGCAAGTGGGAGATTGTTGGACAAAATGACCCATAGCGTCACTATTTGCACAGATCATTGTGTTGTTGTAGCAAATTAACTATGTGACAAGGAAATTGCACTCTCATCATTTGTGATTAGATCACCATAGATATATAAATGAAGAGAGGTCCCTATGATTAGTTCCTGGACTGAGAATGATGAGACAGTATCAGTTCCCGAAGGATTAATCATTAAATATCCCTAGCCGGAGTATTATCGAGACTGGACATCGATAATGCGGAATAGGCTAGTATTGCACTTGTGTGCGTTGTGAGGGCACAACAGCATAGTTCTCATATATATAAGTGTTGGATACTTATGCAAGTGCGATAAGAGGTCGTGTTTCACCTATAGTACGGGAAACAGCTTCGCTCTGGATAGACCCTTCGGAATCCCATTGGTATTATGACTATGTGTCTATGGGAGGCTGAAATCAAGGTAGGTGTGTATAGTCTTAACCTGAGACTTGCATCGCTAATACTTACGATAATCGATAGACTTTGGTCTTGGTGGTACAGGGCTTTAACCGGTTCTACGTACACCACTTCTGGGTTTATCAGAGAGTCGTAGTGTATTGGGTGTGATGTCAAGACGGAAGTATCACTTCAGTCATATGGAGATGATGTCACGCAGGATACGGTACTAGTGCTCTTGAGTGTTGCGCAACCAATCGAGATATTGTGACCAGGTCATGAATATCCGATTATAGAGACTATGTAACCAGGCATCTGATATGTGCTTCGGACGGGGTAGACACTTATCCAACCCCAGCCCTAGCACGTGACTATCCGATACTGGGCCGATACGCACAATACAATCGTATACTACGCTTGATACAGATCTTAATATTCTTAAATGGATATGTCCGGAGAATTGGGAAGACTTGGTGCTTTGCTAGGAGTCGACCTTGTCTCGTAAATCGGTAGAACGTAGTACTTGGTACGTACGTGATTCGGATACTCCGACGACCGTATTTACTGCCAACTTATCGGGGATCTCATGGGTCGCTTCCCGATAATCCACCGATGACGCACAACTCGCACTCTTGAATAATCTGGGATTATATAGAAGAGAGAGAAAATTAATCTAGGATTAATTACTGAGATATTTTATCTAGAATAAAATATCGTCTAGAGAGAGATAACGATTAATTTGGAATTAATCGGTAAATTAATATATTCGATATATTAAACGAAATTAGATTTCGACGCGGAATTAAAATTAGATTTTAATTCGGGCGAATGAATTAATTTAGAATTAATTCGTTAGCGACGTGAATAGTGAATTCGCTAGGCGTAATCATTTAATTACGACGCGACGGAAAAATCGTTAATTTGGAATTAACGAACCTGAGCCCGAGTGTGATTGCGAGCGCATTCGTATTTCGAATTCGAGTGCGACAACGCAAGTCGCATCAAGCGTCAAATCAATCAGTCGCATCAAGCGTCAAATCACTTGTCACTTTGAGTGATGTGACTTGACAACATGTCACTTTAATAAAGGTGATATGAATAGTGATGGACAAGATGTGTAATTGATGTGCATAGTGTTTACCTTTTTTGACTTTTGAAATTCAAATTAAAGGCAAATGCAAGTGAAATTAAAGTGAATTTCACACAAGTATATAAGATATATTTGAAATGCATTTCATTTACAACTTAATACAGATTTCTTTCTCTCCATTTCTTTCTCTTCTTCTCACGCCAAACACACAAAAATGTGGACTGTTTTTGAAGCTAAAATGGCGTGAATCAAAGGGAAGCAAGAGAGTGGTTTTTCATGGTGAGAAATCAACTGCTAGCACACTTACGAGTCTTGCGAAGGTGGTAGGGAGGTTCGCCCATGAGCCGGGATCCGTTAGACGAGGCTTGGAGCTCCGTTTCTCCACTCAAAATTCTGTTTTTGGAGGTAGTGGACTGCAGCAGTTTGGCGCCCTTGGCAGTGAGCAAAGTGGCTTGATTCGTCTCCAAATCGACTCAACCGATCGATGTGAGTATTCCGCTACCTCCGTTGGTGTATTCACTCATTGTTTTCATGTCTTGTTTGATCTTGGGACCTAGATAATAACCAACATTGGATCCAATTGGGCCCAAAACCACTACCATAAAGCCCAAATGCGACTAATGAACCTTTAAAGTTTAATTGGGCCTAATGGGCCTAAATTGATTTCTGGGCTTATGGGGTTACTCCTTGACTGGGTTTGGTTGCCGAAGCCCACGCCTTAAAGAAATTAATTAAAGCCCATTAGACTTGAATTAAACTAACATTGGATGTTAATCGGTCTTGAGACGCGTTACGATTAAATTTGGAATTTAAATCGTAAAAGGTTTATTAATAAAGTGTAATGTTAATTTGGAATTGAATAGTGAATTAGTATTAAATACATGTTAAATTTGATTTAATGATGTAGTTTAATTTAATTCATGAATTCGTACTTTGAGTACTTATTCGCAAAAACGGAGTTTGACTCAAGCAAAATCAAATCGTTGTTTGAACATTGGATGATCACATAATTATCAGATTAATTAATTTGATTAGATTGATTGATAGCATGCTTTTGTGTGAATACGTGGTTGTGATGAATGAATAATGTATATCAGATGGATATTAGTCAGGTGGGGCAATTTTGGAAATTGTTGTAATAAATTCGATTTATTAAATTGGACCTGCGTGTCCAGCCTTATCACCTCTATTCTCTTTGTATTCTCTTCTCACCTATTCCCCTCAATGTAAATGAGGTTTCTTTAGAAGTGTAGTGTAAAGGGTAGAAGTAGTACAAGTGCTAGCTTGAGTGAGAAAGGGAGAGATTTGATCTAGGATCAATATGTTAAGTATCCATCCGCATATCATTATATTTATTTTTCATACTCGCTTTATTATGTATTTAGATGCTGCATGTTTAAGGGTTATGATGATGAGACCTTAACAAAGATAATGAAATTGGTAGCCAATTTGCACGCGAAAAGCCCTCATCAAATATCATGCGTCTTTTCCTTCCATTGAGTGATTCTTACTCAAGATCCTAGATTGGCATGGGGTGGGCCAAAGTCAAGCCCTTGTCCGTCGAAGATGTGTTTGAATTACGAGGCTTTGTTCCATATTGTGTCTTGTCCAAGTTGTGGTTTGTTGGCCAAAGTCAAGACCACTTCTTGTCCATCGACATTGATTACGAAGCTTCCATGGTCAATGGGTCCGCGCTTGACTGGGATCATTAGGTTTGTTGTGCCAAAGCCAAGGCCTAGTTGATTCAGAGGAAAAAGGTTAGGGTATATATTGGATATATAGGCATATATAGGATATATGTTTAGGACTTGGATGTCCACCTACTGAATCTAGGAATTGGATTAGATCCAATTGATCTTAGAGATCTACCTAGTTAATTATCATACAATTTGTTGGCCAAAGTCAAGATTGTATGATATTTAACGGGATCCTAGCCCACTAGGAAACACGGTTCCCGAGTACTCGACAGAGGGTTAGAGGCTCGACGAAAATAGTGGGAGGCAAGAATTGAATTTGCAATATTCGTTCAATTACTCGCCATACGCGCTCAACAAATATCACTCATCATATATTAAAAGTATTAGTTGGACTAATACTTAATGTTGTTTTAATAAACAGTTGGACTGTATTATAGTTGATTATATATAATTGGATTATATTAATCAATATATTTGAATTAATTAATTTCAGTTTACAGTTGATTTTTAATTGGATTATAGTAATCAATGTAATTGAGGTTAATTAATTTGGATTATATTTGATTATATAGTTGGACTATTATAATCATTATAATATATAGTACCACTAATAATTGATTAAATAGTTGGACTATTGAAATCAAGAAAGAATTGAAAAGTTGGATATTTAAAATATAATCTGGGATTAAATATTTTAAATGATTTAATTTTCAAATTGGGAATAAATAATAGGTTACTTTATTTGATAATAAAATAACTTATTATACCTTACGCCAAAATTAGCAAATAAGTAGAGCGTAAATCTTGGAAGATTTATGTGATGATAACTTTAGTGCTTAATTTAACATACTTGTCAAAAATCTATGTTTAGATTTAATAAGTATTAAAATTGCAATAAATAATTCTTGGAGAATAATTGACTATTCTAGAGGTGAAAAGTCAAAGTTTGCAATTGGGCATGTAGCACGAGGTGCACATTGTTTCGATATTCTAAAAAACCAAGGCTTGGCCTAAGGTTCATGAAATATTGAAAAGGATAATTGACATATCCCAAAGTGAATACCATTTGGATATGGCAGACACGAAGGAATTAAAGAAAGGGCAAGGCTTTTACTTTAAAAATGATTGTCAAAGTTATGTTCATAACTAGTATTGAAATTAGATTTTAAATACTTAGTGTGGTACATAAAATATATGTATTGATGTTCAGAATCTGCTTTGAGCAGAATACTGACTTCAAGCTGAGATTGCTCTGCGAATCAGAAACGGGACGAAAGTCGTTCTGTTTCGACCGTAGATAGATACCTAAGTTAGGAACTACCCTTCGGGTGTGTACTTAAATTAGGAACTGTTATAATGTAACTAGTTTGACTAGAGACATTATCTCTATATCAGTGTTTTAATCCATTGTGGATAAACCTTTATATTCTAGAACACTAAGTGTTTCATTATATAAAGATGATACTGAGATAAACACATTAGATGTGAATAACAGAATTTATATTTGAATATAATTAAAATCTCAAAACATATAAAATGACAAATAAATAGCTCAAATTGATTTGATCAATAGAGACTTATTTGTGGCATTGTTGTCTGGGACACAATTAAACAAGACTCGTATATCCGCACATTTGAAGAGTGGGTACTAGGACTGATTTGACTATTCAAATAAAGTCTACGAATCTAATTTATTAGGTAAAGTACCTAAAACACTATTTACTTGGTAATATTGAAAATGCCATCGATCTGTTGGCCCTATTCATTGTGAAGAAAGGGGGCCCATATCTAGCTAGGCTAGATGTGAATATGAATATTTCGTGACCTTAACGGATGTGGCATCACGTATGGTTATGTGTTTCTTTTGAAGAACACAAATCGGAAACTTTTAGAGTTTCGACACGAAGTAGTAGATAAACAGATCGGCTATAGTATTATACCGTCACGGTAAGACCGTAATGGAAAATACTTAAGCAGTAAGTTTCATATATACATGAAAGAGTACAGTATTCTTTCAGATGAGGACTCCTCCCGAGACATGTCAGTTTGACGATGTGTCCGAACTAAAAACCGAATTTTGTTGGACATGATAAGGTTTATACAAGAAAGTGGGCCCATATCTCACATGGGAACAATATGATTGTTGCTCGCCATGCGGTTTTCCTGAGAGGAATACCGATATGCAGTGGTAAGTGGGAGGACAGTAAAACTCGATGAAAATCGGGGTAATACTGTTCAAGGCACGAAGTCCGTAATGGAACATAAATAGTTCATCAAGGATGAAACTAAACCATTAATCTTCGAATACACAAGAACCTCGTAGATCGGAGAGAGTCAGAAAACAACCTGGGGTATGGGTTTCTGATCTCACCTCATAAAGATGTCAATCTTATGAGGGTATACCAACCGACTACGTTTTGAGGAAGTGATACGAGGTATCAACTCCCTATTATGGCAAAGTGCCATGAGTCCGAAATGGATACCATATATAACAACTATGTTTGGATACTAGTTGTTGTACCGTAAGGCATTGTGCCTATTGGTACAATGTAAGTCTTCAAGGAAGACATACATGGATGGCAACATACCAACGTACAAAGCTAGGCTTGTGACGGAAAGGTATCGTTATCAACATTGTGTTGATTACGGTTCAACCTTTTACCTGTTGCCACGGTAAATCCATTTGGATAATGCTTGCTAAAGATGTACATTTCATTTATGAAATGTGTCAGTTAAAGATCAAAATCGCTTTCCTTAAACGGAAACCTTTTGGAGGATGTTTATAACATCCTGACGATTTTTGTCGTACTAAAACCAGCAAACAAGGTTTACAGGTTATTCGATCCATGTTTGGATTGAAGCAAGCATTAGGTTCTTAGAACTGATGTTTTGATGAAATCATAATGGTATATGATTTAATTCAAAACGAAATGATTCTTGTGTATATAAGGAGGTTAGTGGGAGAGCACTGATAATGAAATTCCAATAAAGCAATTGGTGAAAGCTTGGCTTTCATAGAAATTCTCCGTAGAATTCTCGGGAGTAACAACCTTTATTCAAGGAATAAAGATCTACTGGGATAGATTTGGAGTTGTTAACACTCTCTGGGAAATTGTACATTTAAAATGTACTGGATATGGTGTCTCATACGCTTTGAGCATATGGAGTCACAATCTGGACAATCCAAGTGATAGTCACTGGATTGAAGTTAAGGACATGTATTAGTATCTTAGAGAACTAAAGATGCTGTTTAAAACTATGGAGAAGGAGAACTTGAAGTGACTGGGATCACTGCCGCAAGTTTCCAAACAGTTAAATACTGCGGTACTATAAAGTTTGTATAACGGGACAGTGAGCTGGAAATCTTCCGAGCAAGAAACTGTTGCCGAATAAACAACAAATGCGGATTATTGCTGCGGCTGAGGCAGCAATAGAAGCCATTTGGGTCGATAATAAATCTAATTAGATTAGATATAGTTCTGTTAGCAGCTGAGCTAGGCGTCAGCATAAGGCTAAAGAATTAAAGGTCTCATCGACGATCCAGATATATACTTCTATATTCATCTGATTCGTTCGGATCATACATCGTGGCAATGTGATGATCGTATAAATCGCGTCAGACGATAATCATACAAATCCGCTGACGAAAACCTTTCCTCAGCAATTTGAGCAAACCGTACATAGTTCGGGTGTTCGACACTTGAGTGACTGGCTATGTGCCAAGTGGGAGATTGTTGGATAATATGATCCATAGCGTCACTATTTGTACAGATCATAGTGTTGTTGTACAAATTAACTATGTGACAAGGAAATTGCACTCTCATCATTTGTGAAGATCACCTTAGATATATAAATGAAGAGAGGTCCCTATGATTAGTTCCTGGATTGAGAATGATATGAGACAGGATCAATCCCCGAAGGATTAATCATTAAATATCCCTAGCCGGAGTATTATCGAGACTGGACATCGATAATGCGGAATAGGCTAGTATTGCACTTGTGCGCGTTGTGAGGGCACAACGACATAGTTCTCATATATATAAGTATTGGATACTTATGCAAGTGCGATAGGAGGTTGTGTTTCACCGATGGTACGGGAAACAGCTTCGCTCTGGATAGACCCCTCGGAATCCCATTGGTATTATGACTATGTGTCTATGGGAGTCCGACATCAGGGTAGGTGTGTTTGGTCTTAACCTGAGACTTGCACCGCTAATGCTTACGACAATCAATATACTTTAGTTGAGGTCGTCTAGGACTCTAACCAGTTCTGTGTACGCCAATGCTGGGTATATTGAGAATCGTAGAGTATTGGGTGTGATGTCAAGACGGAAGTATCACTCCAGTCATAGTGGAGATGATGTCACGCAGGATACGGTATTAGTGCTCTTAAGTTCTGGCCGGCCATCGGGATATTATGACAAGGTCATGTATATCCGATCATAGAGACTAGTTACCAGATATCCGACATGTGCTTCGGACGGGGCAGACACTTATCCAGCCCCAGCCCTAGCACGTGACTATCCGATACTTGGCCGATATACACAATACTTGGTATACTACGCTTGATATAGATCTTAAATATTCTTAGATGAATATGACCGGAGAATTGGGTAGACTTCGTACTTTGCTAGAAGCCGATCTTGTCTCGTAAATCGGTAGAACGTAGTACTTGGTACGTACGTGATTCAGATACTCCGACGAGCGTATTTACTTCCAACGTATCCGGAGATCTCATGGGTCGCTTCCCGATAATGCACCGATGACGCATAACTCGCACTCATTAATAATCTGGGATTATATAGAAGAGAGAGAAAATTAATCTAGGATTAATTACCGAGATATTTTATCTAGGATAAAATATCGTCTAGAGAGAGATAACGATTAATTTGGAATTAATCGATAAATTAATATATTCGATATATTAAACGAAATTAGATTTCGACGCGGAATTAAAATTAGATTTTAATTCGGGCGAACGAATTAATTTAGAATTAATTCGTTAGCGAAGTAAATAGTGAATTCGCTAGGCGTAATCATTTAATTACGACGCGACGGAAAATTCGCTAATTGAGAATTAGTGAACCCGAGCCCAAGTGTGATTGCGAGCGCATTCGTATTTCGAATTCGAGTGCGGCGACGCAAGTCACATCAAGCGTCAAATCATTCGTCACATCAAGCGTCAAATCAAATGTCACTTTGAGTGATGTGATTGATTGATTGAAAGACTTACATCACTTTATTAAAGTGACAATGAATAGTTGATGTAAGTTGTTGGAATAGTGTTGGTGGTTGAGAAAGCCATTACCATTTATTTTATTTGATATTTTAAATGGTAAATGCTTTGTAATTTTTGGAAAATATATAAAGCAATTTTGGTAATTCATTTAAAAAGTCAACCATTACACAACTCCTTCACTTCTTCTCTCTTTCTCACGCCCAAAAGGGCTGTTTTCTCTTCTTCTTCACAGCTTACTGCCGTGAGCTTCAAGGGGAGCAATGAGTGTGTTTTTGTTGCAAAACACAAGTGCTAGCACACTTACGAGACTTGCAAAGGTGTTAGGGAGGTTCACCCATGAGGCGGGATTCGTTCGACGAAGCTTGGAGCTTGACGAAGGACCATCTTCACGCCCAAAACAGTGAGTGAATTCACTGCAGTTCACGCCCAATGCAGTAAGGTTTTTCAAGTTTTGTTGCTTGCCGCATCTCTCAACCGATCAATGTGAGTATTCCGCTACCTCCGTTGATGTGTTCACACATGTATTTCATTGTTTGTTTGATCTTGGGACCTAGATAAAACCTAACAGAGACCCAGAGCAAAACGATCAAATATTTGAGTCACTAATGACCCAAATGGCTAAGGAGAATAAGGAGATTAAGAGCTAAGTCTCTAAATTGACTAATGCCCTAAGTGTGAAAGAACCATGAAAATTCCCATCTCAAGCTCAACCTAATCCACAAGGGCAACACATGGCACAGGCTGATCATGAGGGAGCCAATGTAAATGGTGTTATTGCCATAATCACTAGGAGCAGAAGAAGGTAGGGACGCAGGACACTGCATGTGCCACTAAGGATAATAGTGCATATACCCATCAAGAAGATCAAATGACACATATCACAGTTAGAGTACCCTTTCCTTAAGCTCTTAGGCCCACTACTACAGCTGCAGACCCAAATGGTGAGATCCTAGAGCATCTTAAGCAAGTAAGGATTAACCTTCCGCTGTTATATGTGATAAAACAAGTTCCCACATATGCGAATGTTTTAAAGGGTCTATGCACCATAGAGAGGAAGCATCATGTGAAGAAAACCGCATTCTTGACAGAGCAAGCCAGTGCAGTGATTGAGTAAAAGGCCCCACCAAAATATAAAGATCTGGGCTGCCCCACCATTGCTTGCCACATCGGCACTTATGAGTTTGGTCAAGCTCTATTAGATATAGGCGCGAGTGTTAATCTCATGCCATACTCAATCTATATGCAGTTGGGGCTTGGAGAGATTAAGTCTACATCCATGGTTTTGTAGCTAGCTGATCGCTCTGTCAGAACTCCATGAGGGGTAGTTGAGGAAGTTGTAGCGACGTTGTCCGGGCTCACGGACCGTTGGGGAGTACGGAGTAGCCTGTAGGGGACTAAACCAGAGAATAAATGGAGTCGCCACCCACTGTGAACTGGGAAATGATTTAAGGCCGCACTCACCCCTCGCAAGGGAAGACCTCAACCGTTGGGTTCGAAATAGTCCCTTACTTATGCCAATTGTAATGAACAGATTTATGCAATAATGTACCCAAGTCTTATGCAACACATACAAAATAATTCAAATGACATACAAGTTTGCACACCCATAAACATAAATTTAAGTGTAAACAAATGCATAATTCTAAAAATATGTTAATCAGAGAAGGGCGGCAATGACAATAGAAACGTTAACAACAATGACAATAAATAGAAAATAAAAGGAGGTTAATCAAGCTTATGCGAGTATTTCCCGAATGGTACATGGAGTTGTATCCCAAGTACAGACCGCACCACCGTCCATTCGGATTCGGCTACGGAATTTATATCTGGGTTTCCATCTGATATACCGCGGGGGATAACACGTAATCATTAACACAACGCAATCATTAACCCAATGTTGACATACATGAAATATGATAATGCATATAACAATAAATAACCGAAGAGACAAATATGCGAAATAACAAGGAAGATAAATAACATAAAACAAATGCGGAACAATAAAACAATAATAAACATAAATTAAATGCCAAATGATAAAGGACTAATAATACGAAATAAATGCGCAATAATAAATATGTGACCAGAGAATTTGGTCGTTTTCAATGTAGGACTTTGCATACCCGGTTGGACGTATTTTATGTCCAACCAAGCATGCCGTTTCCAGGACGATAAAATAAAATATACTAAAGGGTGCCCTCAGGTCTTACCTTTTAAGTCGATTCTCGAGAGTGCGTTGGGACGTCGCCGAAAGGGTTAATATTTCCACAGTTTTTTTTGGTTCGCTGGTTCACTATTTTCTCTGTTTTCACCCGCTGGTTTGCTGTTCCTACTTGCTGTTTTCTCTTTTTTTTAGGGACTGTTTTGCATTATTTTTGGGACTGTTTTCAGGGGTGTTCAGGGACTATTTTTGGGTGTTCATGGACTATTTTTGGTCTCGATTTTTGTGTGGTTTCGTCGAGGTTAAGGGCTGTGTTTTGTGAATAGTTTATGGGCAGTTTGGGCCGCTGTTTATGATGGTTTATTCGGTGAAGGCTAGGGCTGTTGTTGCCGTGTGAGTGGCTTGATTTATTTAGTTTGTTTACGTGTCTCTTGGTGGGTCAGTGGCTTATTTGTGGCCGTGCATGAGTGGCGTTTGTATTTGTGAGTGGTGTCTGGTTTTTTATTTGTGAATGTGTGTGTCGGTTTGTGGTGTGAAGGGTTTTGACGTGTGTGAGTACGACGTATCTTGTGTACGTGGAGTTTAGGGTCTGTGCGTGGTGTTCGGTTTGGGGAAGGGCTGCTTATGGCTCGGCTTTGGCAGTGTTCCTTTCGATGAGGCCATGAGTCTCCAGGTTTTACTTTGTGTCGCTAGGGTTTGAATGGCGTGAGTTAGGGTTATTCTTAATTTGTGTTGGCTAAGGGAAGAAGAAGGAGAGTACTTGGGCGAGAGAGAGGGAAGAAGTTTAGGGTTTTGTTTTATCGAATGAGTGGAAAGCCAGAGAGATAGAGTGTTGCGTGAAGGGAGAAGGTGGCTGAGAGAAAACTAGGGTTTTTCTTTGTTATGTCTAGAGAGGGGAGAGGCGAGAGGGATCAGAGGCGAGTGGGTGGTTGCCGAATGAGTGGAAAGCCAGAGAGAAGGGTTTTCTTATTTTTATCGAGTGAGAGAGGAAGGAGAGGAGAGGGGCGTGTGTCTGTGAAAGAGATGGGATGAAGTTCGTGTAGGGTAGAGAGGCTGGTCGAAGGGTTTTTATGTTTTGGGTTTGTTTTGGGAAAGAGAGGCGTGAGGGTTGGAAGAAGTCGATAGTTGTCCAAGAGAGAGATCAGAGGGGGAGAGAAGAGAGATGATTAGGGTTTTTGGTTTTTGTGGTCAGTTGTCGTGAAAGAGTGAGAGAGTGGAGATGGATGCGAGAGGTAGAAGATGAGTCTGTCTAGTGTTCTTTTTGTTTTGGCTGTGAGAGAGAGACATGTTGGGAAAGAGAGAGGTGAGAGAGTGTTGTCAAAGAGAAAGAGAGACTGCGTCAAGTCTAGGTTAGGGTTTTTTTGCTTTTGGTCATGAGTTGTCAAGGAAGAAGATGAGGGTTGAGAGATACCAGTTTCGTTTGGGTGTCGTGTAAGTGAGGAGGGTTAGAGTTTGGTTTAAGTGGTCTTTATATAGTGGTGAGCTAGGGTTAGGGTTATGCATGTGGGCTTTGGATGGGTACGTATGGGCTTTGGGCTAAGATTAAAGTTTGAAACAGGAATTGACTAAGCGAACCCGTGGCTAACTAGCGAATTTAAATTTGACGAGCTATTAATTTCAGAATTTTCCCTTCTGGCGTCCGTTTTCCGCGACTTATTGGGTAGTGCCTCCAACGAGGCTCATCATTGAGCATTATGCAAAAATATAGTATCTACAGTCACCCCTACTTGATGGGGCTTGTAAAGTGTGTGACAGTGACAACCCTATCAAAGTTATGCATGCATTTTTTTACTTACCTGGTTCGTCGGCTGTCATACTTACCTGCTGTTTTACGAGATGCTTCGAACTGAGTTAATTTGATGGTGAGGTGCTGCGACCCCTAAGGTTCATCCCTGCAAGATGCTGCGATCTCTAGGATTCATTACCGAACTGAGCTGATGTGAGGTGGTTTATTCCTGAACCGTTACTTAAGAGGTGGATGGTTCATTCTCGAACCGTTACTTATATGAGGTGGTCCATTCCCGAACCATTACTTGAGGGGTGGTCCATTCTCGAACCATTACTTTATGAGAGGTGGTCCATTCCCGAACCGTTACTAATGAGAGGTGGTCAATTCCCGAACCGTTACTGATGAGAGATGGTTCATTTCCGAACAGTTACTGATGAGAGATGGTTCATTCCCGAACCTTTACTAATGAGAGATGGTTCTTTCCCGAACCGTTACTGATGAGAGATGGTTCATTTCTGAACTGTTACTGATGAGAGATGGTCCATTTCCAAACCGTACTGATGAGAGATGGTTCATTTCCGAACCGTTACTGATGAGAGATGGTCCATTTCCGAACCGTTACTGTGAGAGGTGGTCCATTCCCGAACCGTTACTGTGAGAGGTTGTCCATTCCCGAACCATTACTGTGAGGTGGTCCATTCCTCAACCGTTACTGTGTTGAGTTGATGGCGAGGCGCTGCGACCTCTGGGTTTTATTCCCGAACCACCGATCGGGTTTTGTTCCTGAATTAAGCTGAGGGTCTTGTTCTCGAATTGAGTTTAGGGTGTTGTTCCCGAATTGAGATGAAGGTCTTGTTCCCGAATTGAGATGGGGGTCTTGTTCCCGAATTGAGTTGAGGGTCTTGTTCTCGTATTGAGTTGAGGGTCTTGTTCCCGAATTGAGATGAGGGTCTTGTTCCCGAATTGAGATTAGGGTCTTGTTCCCGAATTGAGTTGAGGGTCTTGTTCCCGAATTGAGTTGAGGGTCTTGTTCCCTATTTGAGTTGTGGGTCTTGTTCCGATTTGAGTTGTGGGTCTTGTTCCAGATTTATGTTGTGGGTCTTGTTCCCGATTTGAGTTGTGGGTCTTATTCCCGAATTGAGTTGTGGATCTTCTTCCCGATTTGAGTTGTGGGTCTTATTCCCGATTTGAGTTGTTTGTGGGATTTATTCCCTGGGATTTGTTCCCGAACTGTTAGAGAGTGGGCTTTGTTCCCGAGTTGTACTGAATGTGGGCTTTGTTCCCGAACTTGTGTTGAGAGTGGGCTTTATTCCCAAACTGTGTTGATTGTGGGCTTTATTCCCGAACAGAATTGATTGTGGGCTTTGTTCCCGAACTGTTGATTGTGGGTTTTATTCCCTGGGCTTTGTTCCCAAACTTCTGTTGAGAGTGGGCTTTATTCCCTGGGCTTTGTTCCCGAAATGTGTAGAGAGTGGGCTTTGTTCCCGAGTTGTGTTGATTGTGTGCTTTATTCCCTGGGCTTTGTTCCCGAACTGTGATGAGTGTGGGATTTATTCCATGGGCTTTATTCCCGAACTGTATTGACTGTGGGCTTTATTCCCTGGGCTTTATTCCCGAACTGTGTAGAGAGTGGGCTTTGTTCCCAAACTGTGTTGACTGAGGCTTTGTTCCTAAACTTGTGTTAAGTGTGGCTTTGTTCCCGAGTTGTTGATTGTGGGCTTTATTCCCTGGGCTTTGTTCCTGAACTTGTGTTGAGAGTGGGCTTTGTTCCCGAACTGTGTTAAGAGTGGGCTTTGTTCCCTGGGCTTTATTCCCGAACAGTATTAACTGTGGGCTTTGTTCCCGAGCTGTACTGAATGTGGGCTTTATTCCCAAACTTAGGTTGATTGTGGGCTTTATTCCCGAACTGTGTTGCTTATGGGCTTTATTCCCGAGCTGTGTGTAATGTGGGCCTCGACCCTGGGATTCATTCCCCAAAAATGCTTGTCTTTGCCGATTTTTCCTTTTTTCAAAACCTGTAAACAAAAACAAGACAAAATTGCGTGCATGTGACGTGTATGCATGTATGCATAGATGTATTTCCTATTCCGATGGGTTAGGCCTTCCTTGTGCTCTTTGGTGCCCTTTGCCTACAAATGTCTTTAGTCGTCCCCTGGGCCTGCTTATAATTTCCTTTTGCCAGTTCTCTTCTGGTGATTGCTCAGTTCTCTTTGGTCATATGACTCAAGATCTCGTTATGTCCTTGATTCGGGAGGTGGTAGACTGGTCGCCCCCAGACTTGGTTTAGTTTTCTGCTCTCTACTGTTTGTACTAGGTCAATGTGGACTACATGATGTGGCATTCCATATCATCATACTATATTACATGCTACGAAATATCCCTATAGTTATACATATTATTGCCATCAAAGAATGTCCAGTATTGAAACCAGAGAACCTTCAAAACATTCAATGCAACTCAAATCCAAGTCTTTGAATAAATGATCTAAGCCAGACTCAAAGTGTGTGTGCAAAGGTTCATTTACAGCTTCATCCCCAGGTAAGCCAACTCAATGATTTTGTCAAAAAATTGGGATCGATGGGTCAAACCAACCTAGATGTCTCAATTATGCCCTGCAGTTGCTTTTCTGTGCTCAATGTGGTATGGTTTTCTTTTTCTTTTGTCTCTTTTTTTCTTTTCGTTTTGAACTTCTTATTTTTTTCTCTCTTTTTTTTTTCAACACACACTACCCTTTAAGGTAGCATTTCTCCTCATGGTGGTCCTAATACTCACCCATGGGTAGCTTCACACTTATCGGTTATAAGTGGTTTAATTCTTTTCTTTAGAGACTTTTCTTTTATTTTCAACCATACCACACATCATAACACAAGCAAATCAGGATAGACATACAAAGATCAATTATTCTTTTCTTTAGAGACTTTTCTTTTATTTTCACCGACCTACAATTTCTTCAACTAGTCTCCTTGTCGACTACTCAGGATTTCCCTGCTAAGATCCTATAGTTAAGTGCTTACGAGTCTAACAAAGATCAATTACTCAAAGTATCAGATAAAAGCGCATCAAGAATTTATCATTTCTAAGGTTTCACCCTAAAGTACACAATTTCATCATCGGACTTATGCCTAACTCTTAAGGACTAAAAACACACAAATTTTTTTTTTTTTTTTTCACAATTGTCTTTCTATCCTTGCCGTACAGTTTTTTGTTCCCGGTTTCCTTTTCCCTGATATCCATGTTTGCTAAACTCTTCTTGACAAACCTTTTTTTTTTATCTCTAACCCAACGGATATCTATGATGGCTTTTAAGACACAGGGGTTAACATGATGCATGTATGCATGATGCAAAATATATGAGACTTGGAAAACCAAAGCACAAACCAAAAATATCACAAGGCATTATTTCGGGGCCGATTCTCTGTCCCCAGTGGAGTCGCCAGACTATAGCGACGCTATCCAGGCTCACGGCCCGTTGGGGAGTACGGAGTAGCCCGCATGGGACTAAACATGAGAATAAATGGAGTCGCCACCCAGTGTGAACTGGGAAATAATTTAAGGCCGCACTCACCCCTCGCAAGGGAAGACCTCAAACCATTGGGTTCGGAATGGTCCCTTACTTATGCCAATTGAAATGAACAGATTTATGCAATAATGTACCCAAGTCTTATGCAACACATACAAAATTATTCAAATGATATACAAGTTTGCACACCCACAAACATAAATGTAAGTGTAAAAAAATACATAATTCTAAAAACATGTTAATCAGAGAAGGGCGGCAATGACAATAGAAACGTTAACAACAGCGACAATAAATAGAAAATAAAAGGAGGTTAATCAGGCTTATGCGAGTATTTCCCGAGTGGTATGTGGAGTTGTATCCCAAGTACAGACCGCACTACCGTCCATTCAGATTCGGCTACGGAATTTATGTCTGGGTTTCCATTCGATATACCGTAAGGGATAACATGCAATCATTAACACAACGCAATCATTAACCCAATGTTGACATACATGAAATATGATAATGCATATAACAATAAATAACAGAAGAGACAAATATGCGAAATAACAAGGAAGATAAATAACATAAAACAAATGTGGAACAATAAACAATAATAAACATAAATTAAATGCGAAATGATAAAGGACTAATAATACGAAATAAATGCGGAATAATAAATATGTGACCAGAGAATTTGGCCATTTTCAATGTAGGACTTCGCATACCCGGTTGGACGTATTTTACTTCCAACCAAGCATGATGTTTCCAGGACGAAAAAATAAAATATAATAAAGGGTGCCCTCAGATCTTATATTTTAAGTCGCTTCTCGGGAGTGCGTTGGGACATCGCCACAAGGGTTAATGTTTCCGTTATTTTTTTTTGGTTCGTGGGTTCACTGTTTTCTCTATTTTCACCCGCTGGTTCGCTATTTCTACTCGCTTGTTTCTCTGTTTTTCAGGGACTGTTTTGGGTTATTTTTGGGACTGTTTTCCGGGGTGTTCAGGGACTATTTTTGGGTGTTCAGGGATTGTTTTTTCTCTCGGTTTTGTTGTGCTTTCGTCGAGGTTAAGGGCTGCGTTTTGTGAATAGTTTGTGGGCAGTTTTGGCCTCTGTTTGTGATGGTTTATTCATTGAAGACTGGGGTTGTTGTTGCCGTGTGAGTGGCTTGATTTGTTTAGTTTGTTTACGTGTCTTTTGGTGGGTCAGTGGCTTATTCGTGGCCGTGTATGAGTGGTGTCTGGTTTTTTATTTGTGAATATGTGTGTCAGTTTGTGGTGTGAAGGGTTTTGACGTGTGCGAGTGCGACGTATCTTATGTACGTGGAGTGTAGGGTCGGTGCGTGGTGTTCGGATTGGGGAAGGGCTGCTTGTGGCTCGGCTTTGGTAGTGTTCTTATCGATGAGGCCGTGAGTCTTCAGGTTTTACTTTGTGTCGCTAGGGTCTGAATGGCGTGAGTTAGAGTTATTCTTAATTTGTGTTGGCTAAGAGAAGAATGAGAGTGCTTGGGCGAGAGAGAGGGAAGAAGCTTAGGGTTTTGTTGAAAGTACTTAGCTTTAGGGTTTCTTGTTGAGAGAGAAAGCAGTAGAGAGAGTGTTGTCAAAGAGAAAGAGAGTATGCGTCAAGTCTATTGGACAATTATGACCAATAGCATCACTATTTGTACAGACATGGTGTTGTTGTACAAATTAACTATGTGACAAAGGAAATTGCTCTTTTATCATTTGTAATTAGATTACCGGGATATATAAAAGATAAAAGTCCATATGATTAGTTCCAGATTAATAAGATATGAGACAATATTAATCAATTAAGGTTTAATCATTAAAACATCCCTAGTCGTAGTATTATCGAGATTGGACATCGATAATGCGGAATAGACTAGTATTGTACTTGTGTGCGTTGTGGGAGTATAACGGCATAGTTATCATATATTTGGGTATTTGATACTCATGCAAGTGTAATAGGAGGTTGTGTTTACCGATGGTATGGAAACAGCTTCGCTCTGGATAGACCCATCGGAATTCCATTGGTAGTATGACTATGTGTCTATGGAAGTGCGAATCAGGGTAGGTGTATTTGGTCTTAAACTGAGGCTTGCATCGCTAATACTTGTGACAATCAATATACTTTGGTTTTGGTCGTCCAGGGCTTTAACAAGTTCTGTGTAAGCCTCTTCAGGTATATTGAGAATCGTAGTGTATTGGGTTTGATGTCAAGATGGAAGTATCACTTCAGTAATATGGAGATGATGGTCACGTAGGATACAGAACTGGTACTCTTATATGCTGCAGCTATCAGGATAATATGACTAGGTCATGCTTATCCGATTATAGAGACTAGTTACCAGAGATCCGATATGTACTTCGTACGGGGCAGACACAATTCCAGCCCCAGGCCTAGCACGTGACATCCGATACTGGATTGCAATACGCAATACTACGTATACTACGCCTGATACAGATTACATATTCCTTTAAGAATATTTCTGGAGAATTGGGTAGGCACGGTGTTTTGCTAGAAGCCAACCATGTCTTGTAAATCGGTAAAAACGCAATACTAGGTACGTACGTATTCGGATAGTCTGACGACCAGATTTACTGCCAACATATCCGGGGATCTCATGGATCACTTCCCGAAGATTCACCGATGACGTATGACTCGCACATAATTAATCTAGGATTAATTATAAGAGAGAGAAAATTAATCTAGGATTAATTGCGGAGATATTTTATCTAGGATAAAATACTATTTAAAGAGAGAGAACAATTAATTTGGAATTAATCGGTAAAATAATATATTCGATATATTATACAAAATTAGATTTCGACGCGGAATTAAAATTAGATTTTAATTCGGGCGAACGAGTTAATTTAGAATTAATTCCCTAGCGACGTGAATAGTAATTTTGCTAGGCATAATTATTTAATTAAATTTGATTTAATTACATCGCAACGGAAAATTCGTTAATTCGGAATTAGTGAACCCGAGCCCGGGAGTGTTTGCGGGCCCACTCGGATTTTGAATCAAGTGAGGCCCACAAGTCACATCACGCATCACATCATTAGTATCCTGGTGATGGAAGTCACATCAAGTTTGAGTGATGTGATGCATGTCACTTTTGTGATTGATGGGAGTTGTTGAAAGGCTTTAATGTCTTGTTCCAATTTTTGGAAAATGGTAAATGGTATTTGATTTTTTGAAAATCATATACACAACACAATTCTTTTTCTTCTCTCTCTCTCAAGAACCGAAAATGGCTCTCTCCCACTCCATCTCTTGCTTGGCCGAGAGATACAACAAGTGATAAGGAAATTTTATTGCAAAAATTTTCCAATGCTAGCACATAAAGAGTCTTACAAAGGTGATAGGGAAACCCATTCATGAGCATGGAATCTCAAATCAAAGCTTGGAGCTTGAAGATCAAAGCAGAAGAGCTTGGCCGAAAGTTGGAGGAGCAGAACAAGGGGCTTGGCCGAATACATCAAAGGGAATTTTTGAACTCTCCGCCAACATCCAACCGATCAAAGTAAGTATTTCCGCTACTTTACTTTGTTGTATTCGCACATTTCATTTGCTTATATGATATTGGTTTGACCTAGAAAACCCAACAATGGTATCAGAGCCTTGATTAAGCATGAAATTGAATTAGGGTAAAATTTGGGTAAAATTGATTTGAGCATGATTTGTTAAAATTGATTGATTGAGTATGCTTGAATGATGATAACTTGGAGTTATATGTGATCAATTTGATGAAAATTGAATTGGATTAAAATTTCCCCAATTTTTTGGCTTGGCCGAGAGATAAGTATGCCCTAAAGTCATGGTGATTTTTGTTTTTTGAATCATTGGATGAGTTTAAAAGACTTGGGATAAATTGATTTAGGATTTAATTGGATTGAAATCGAAATCGATTTTTTTTAAAAAAAAACCCTAAATTGCCGTGAGCTTCAAAAGCATGGAAATAAATTGATTTTTGATTCAATAATGTTGGACATGTGTTGATGATGATTAGCATGATTAATTAGTGTAATTGGTATTTTGGAAATGTTAATTTGACTAATTAATTATGGCTAAAGCACTTTAGTTAATTAAATTGTGAAATTTGGAATTTTATAATTTAATTAGTTGGGCTAAATTTGGAATTGGGCTTAGAATATTGTATTTGGGATTAATGAGCTTGGTTGGGCCAAGTTTGGTTTAGGTTAATTGGTTGGATCCAATTGGGCCAAAAACCATTTCCATAAAGTCCAAATATGATTAAATGGGCCTTTAAAATTTTAATTGGGCCTAAATTGATTTTTGGCAAAAGGGTGATTCCTTATTGGGCTTTGGTTGCCAAAGTCCATGCCTTATAAATTAATTGAAAGCCCATTGGACTTAAAATTAAATTGACATTGGATGTTAATTGGGCTTTGAGACCCGTAATGATTAGATTTAGAATCTAAGTCGCAAAGGCTCATTAATAAAGTGTAATTATTTAATTTAGAATTAAATAAAGAATTAGTATTGAATACAAATTAAATTGGATTTAATATTATAGTTTGATATAATTCAAGAATTCGTACTTTGAGTACTTATTCTTATAATTCAAGAATTCGCGCAAATCAAATCATTGTTTGAATATTAGATGGTCATTAATTTCAGATTAATTAATTGGATTAGATTGATTGATAACATGCTTTGTGTGAATACATTGATGTGATGTATGAATAATGTATATCGGATGGATATTAGATGGGTGAGCGCAATTTTGGAAATTATTGTAATAAATTTAGAATTTATTAAATTGGACCTGCGTGTCCAGCCTATTACTTCTTGACTCTTTGTATTTCTCTTCTCACCTATTCCCCTCAATGTAAATGAGGTTTCTTTAGAAGTGTTATGTAATTGGGTAGAAGTAAGATTTGTGCTAGCGGGAGAGAGGAAAGAGAGAGATTTGTTCTAGGAACAAGTTGTTTTAAATATCCATCCGCATATCATTATTAATTTATTTATCGCGCCTTATTATGCTTTTAGAATGCATGTTTAAGGGTGTATGATGAGACCTAATCAAGATAATTAATTGGTTGCCAATTTACGCGAAAAACCCTCAACAAATATTAAGCGTTTTTCCTTCCATTGAATGATTCATTCTCAAGATCCAAGATTGGCACTGGTTTGTTGGCCAAAGTCAAGACCTTTGTCCATCGCGGATGTGTTTGAATCATGAAGGCTTTGTTCCATATCACATGTCTTGTCCAAGTTGTGATTTTTTGGCCAAAGTCAAGATCACTTCTTGTCCATCGACATCGATTACGAAGCTTTCCAAGGTCAATGGGTCCCGCTTAACTGGAATCATTAAGTTTGTTGTGCCAAAGCCAAGGCTTAGTTGATTCAGAGGAAAAAAGTTAGGAAATATATCAGATATATTGGCATATATAAGATATATGTTTCGGACTTGGATGTCCACCTAATGGATCTAGGAATTGGATGAGATCCAATTGATCTTAGAGATCTACCTAGTTAAATATCATACAACTTGATGGCCAAAGTCAAGGTTGTGTGTTATTTAACGGGATCCTAGCCCACTAGGAAACAAGGTTTCCCGAGTACTCAACAGAGGGTTAGAGTCTCGCCGAAAAATAGTGGGAGGCAAGTATTAAATTTGCAATTTCGTTTAGATACTTGCCAATAAGCGCTCATTTCATTTTTCGTCATTAATTAATAAATTTATTAGTTGGACTAATATTTAATTGTTGTTTTAAAATTAACAGTTGGACTGTATTCAAACTACTTCATTTATAGTTGATTATATAATTGGATTATAGTAATCAATATATTTGAATTTAACCAATCAAATTATAGTTGATTATATAGTTAGACTATAGTAATCATTATAATCAATAGTACCCGAAATCGTTGATTGGATAGTTGGACTATAGCAATCAAGATAACTGAAAGATTAGTGTTTAAAACATAATCCTGGGAGAAAATGTCTTTAAACGGCTTTAATTTTCAGATTGGGAATAAAACCTTAGGATAGTCTTGGGAACTGGGAAGTTATTCTATTTGATAGAGTAACATCTCGGGCCTAAGCCCGAAGTTGAGCAAATAGTAGAACATGATCTTTGGAAGATTCATGTGATGATAACTTTAGTGCTCAATCCTTTATACTTAATGCAATGACACTTTAATTCCGTCATCAAAATTAAGGATAAGATCCTTGTACCATGATGATGAAATTAAAGATCTTCATAGATCTATTCTTAGATCTTAGAAGTACAAATTGCAAAAGAAGCTCTTTTGCTCACGTATGTCAGAGGGTACATCTGTCGAGCACTAGATGTCGCAGATGATTGCTGACATCGATCAGCTAGGTTAGCTGGGCATTACCTACGTGGCCGAGACTACCAAAGATTTGATCTTATAGTCTCTACCCGAAAGCTGGGGCAGGTTCATTATGAACCAAGAGTAAACTCTTGGAGAGTTGATGGCTATGCTCAATGAGGCAGAGCTAGAGCTTCTAAAAGGGGCAAAGGCAAAATCATCACAGTCTTCTAGGAAGACAAATGACATATCCCAAGATGTCTGCCTAAACTGTGGCAAACGGGGTCACTGGAAGCGTGACTGCCGTATGGACAAGGCAGACATGAAGGAAGTGAAGGCGGGACAAGGTTCCGGCTTCAAGCATGTTTTTCATAAACATGTTCGCTATTAGTTTCAAAATTGGATTTTTGATACTAGATGTGGTACATAAGATATGTACTGATGTGCGGAATCTGCTGATCAGCAAGAGACTGACTTCAGTTGAGATTGATCTACGAATTGGAAACGGGACAAGAGTCGCTGTTTTAACCATAGAAACCTACTTTTAGGAACTACCCTTCGTGTGTGTACTTAAATTAGGAAAGTGTTATAATGTACCTACTTTGACTAGAAACATTATCTCTATATCAGAGTGTAACTCATTGCAGGTATACCTTTATATTCTAGAACACTAATTTATAAAGATGATATTGAGATAAACACACATTAGATGTGAATAACAGTATTTATATTTTGAATATAAATGAATCTCATACATATGACATGACAAACAAATAGCTCAAACTGATTTGATCAGATGAGACTTATTTGTGGCATTGTTGTCTGGGACACATAAACAAGACTCGTATATCCACACTTTCGAAGAGTGGATACTAGGACGAATTTTATCCTATTCAAATGATGTCTACGAATCTAGTTTATTGGGCAAAATGCCTAAAACACCTTTTACTTGGTAAAAGTGCAAGTGCCACCGATCTGTTAGCCCTCGTTCATAGTGACGTAAGTGAGCCCATGTCTAGCTAGGCTAGAGGTGGATGTGAATACTTCGTAACCTTTACGGATGTGGCATCGCGTTATGGTTATGTGTATCTTATGAAACACAAGTCAGAAACTTTAAGAGTTTCGACATGAAGTAGACAAATAGATCGGCAAGAGTATTAAGATATCACGATTGGACTGTGATGGAAATACTTAAGCAATAAGTTTCTCAATTATTTGAAAGAGTATAGTATTCTTTCATAGTGGACTCCTCCCGGAACACCTCAAATTTGAGCGGTGTGTCCGAACAGAGAAACCGAACCTTGTTGGACATAGTAAGGTTAATTATGAACAGGAAAGAAACCAGGTTTTCTCATTCTTGAAGATTTGGGAATGCTAGGCATATGTTTGGATGATACCAAACTAGAACCCAAATCGGATAAGTGCCTAAATTGTAGGTTATCCTAGGGTAACCAAAGTATAGTACTTATACAACTCACAAGAGAACAATTTAATTGTTGCTCTCCATGCGGTTTTCCTAAGAGGAATACCTATATGCAGTGTTAAGTGGGAGGAAAGTAAAACTTGATGAAAATCGGAGTAATACTGTTCAAGGCACCGATTCCTAATGGAACACAAACAGTTCATCAGGGATGAAACTGTACCACAATCTTCGAATACACAAGAACCGCGTAAGTCGGAGAGAGTTAGAATACAACCTGAGAGGTATGGGTTTCTGATCTCACCTCATAAAGATGTCAATCTTATTGAGGAATATGAACCAACTTCATATGAGGAAGTGATACAAGGTATCGACTCCTTTCATGGCAAAGTGTCATGAAGTCCGAAATGGATTCCATGTATACCAACTAAGTTTAGACACTGGTTGTTGTACCGGGAGGCATTGTGTCTATTGGTAGTATATGAGTCTTCAAGGAAGACAAACATGGATGCCAACATACC
Source organism: Zanthoxylum bungeanum (assembly GCA_019454045.1). Lineage (NCBI taxonomy): Eukaryota > Viridiplantae > Streptophyta > Magnoliopsida > Sapindales > Rutaceae > Zanthoxylum > Zanthoxylum bungeanum. The sequence continues at coordinate 48,438 of SKCR01031846.1, forward strand.
AACATACAAAGCTAGGCTTGTAGCGAAAAGGTATCGTTATCAACATTGTGTCGATTACGATGAAACCTTTTACTCGTTTCCATGGTTAAATCCATTGGGATAATGCTTGCTAATGCTGCATGTTTCATTTATGAAATATGGCAGCTGAACGTCAAAATTGCTTTCCTTAAACGGAAACCTTTTGGAGGATGTTTATAACATCCTGACGGTTTTGTTGCACCAAAACGAGCAAACAATTTTTCCAAGTTAATTTGATCCATTTATGGATTGAAGTAAGCATTGCATTCTTGGAATTATCGTTTTGATGTAACCATAATGGTATATGATTTAATTCAAAACGAAGATAATTCTTGTGTATATAAGGAGGTTAGTGGGAGCGCACTGACAATGATTGTCCTATATAATGATGACATGTCATTTCCTGGACATGATATTCCCATAATACAATCGGTGAAAGCTTGGCTTTCAAAAAATTCTCCGTAGAACACTTGGGAGAGACAACCTTTATTCTAGGAATAAGGATCTACTAGAATATATCTAAAAGTTTTTGGCACTCTCCGAGAACTCGTACATTGAAAGAAATGTACGCGACCTGGTGTCTCATATGCTTTGAGCATATGGAGTCACAATCAGGCCAATCCAAGTGATAGTCACTGGATTGATGTTAAGAACATACTTTAGTATCTTAGATGAAATAAGGATGCTTTCTTAAGCTAAGGAGGAGGAGGACTTGAAGTGACTGGGTTCCCCGCTGCAAGTCTCCAAACCAACAATAACGACTATAAGTCATAATAAAGGTACTATATAGTTTGAATAACGGAACAGTGAGCTGGAAACCTTCCCAGCAAGATACTGTTGCTGAATAAACAATAAAAGCGGAATATTGCTGCATCTGAGGCTGCAATAGAAGCACTTTGGAACTTAATAATCCTAATTAGATTAGGAATAGTTCTGTTAGCTGCTGAGCTAGGCTACAGCACATGCTAAAGAATTAATGGTCTCATCAACGATCCAAGTATATACTTCAACTATTCATCTGATTCGTTCGGATCATACATCGTGGCGATGTGATGATCGAATAAATCGCATCAGATGATAACTTTGCAAATCCGCTGATGAAAGCATTTTTCTCAGCAGAAGTTTGAGAGAACCGTACATAATTAAAGTGTAGGACACTTGAGTGATTGGCTATAGGCCAAGTGCGAGATTTTTGGACAATTATGACCCATAACATCACTATTTGTACAGAACATGGTGTTGTTGTACAAATTCACTATGTGACAAAGGAAATTGCTCTTTTATCATTTGTAATTGGATTATCGGGATATATAAATGATAAAAGTCCATATGATTAATTCCGGATTAATAAGATATGAGACAGTATTAATCCATTAGGGTTTAATCATTAAAACATCCATAGTCGTAGTATTATCGAGATTGGACATCGATAATGCGGAATAGACTAGTATTGCACTTGTGCGCGTTGTGGGAGTATAACGACATAGTTCTCATATATTTAGGTATTGGATACTCATGCAAGTGTAATAGGAGGTTGTGTTTACCGATGGTACGGAAAAAGCTTCGCTCTGGATAGACCCCTCAGAATTTCATTGGTAGTATGACTATGTGTCTATGGAAGTCCGAATCAGGGTAGGTGTATTTGGTCTTAACCTGAGACTTGTATCGCTAATACTTGCGACAATCAATATACTTTGGTTTTGGTCGTCCAGGGCTTTAACAGGTTCTGTGTACGCCTCTTCTGGGTATATTGAGAATCGTAGTGTATTGGGTGTGATGTCAAGATGGAAGTATCACTTCAGTCATATGGAGATGATGGTCACGTAGGGTACGGAACTGGTACTCTTATATGCTGTAGCTATCGGGATAATATGACTAGGTCATGCTTATCCGATTATAGAGACTAGTTACCAGAGATCCGATATGTGCTTTGTACGGGGCAGACACAATTCCAGCCCGAGGCCTAACACGTGACATCCGATACTGGATCGCAATACGCAATACTACGTATACTACGCCTGATACAGATTACATGTTCCTTTAAGAATATTTCTGGAGAATTGGGTAGACACGATGCTTTGCTAGAAGCCAACCATGTCTTGTAAATCGGTAAAAACATAGTACTAGGTACGTACGTATTCGGATAGTCCGACGACTGGATTTACTGCCAACATATCCGGGGATCTCATGGTCCCTTCCCGAAGATTCACCGATGACATATGACTCGGACATAATTAATCTAGGATTAATTATAAGAGAGAGAAAATTAATCTAGGATTAATTACGGAGATATTTTATCTGGGATAAAATAATATTTAAAGAGAGAGAACGATTAATTTGGAATTAATCGGTAAAATAATATATTCGATATATTATACGAATTTAGATTTCGACGTGGAATTAAAATTAGATTTTAATTTGGGCGAACGAGTTAATTTAGAATTAATTCACTAGCGACGTGGATAGTAATTTTGCTAGGCATAATTATTTAATTAAATTTGATTTAATTACGTCGCAATGGAAAATTCGTTAATTCGGAATTAGCGAACCCGAGCCCAGGAGTGTTTGTGGGCCCACTCGGATTTTGAATCAAGTGGGGCCCACAAGTCACATCACGCATCACATCATTAGTCATTCTTGTGATGGAAGTCACATCAAGTTTGAGTGATGTGATGCATGTCACTTTTGTGATTGATGGGAGTTGTTGAAAGGCTTTAATGCCTTGTACCAATTTTTGGAAAATGGTAAATGGTATTTGATTTTTTGAAAATCATATACACAACATAATTCTTTTTCTTCTCTCTCTCTCTCAAAAACCGAAAATGGCTCTCTCCCACTCCATCTCTTGCTTGGCCGAGAGATACAACAAGTGATAAGGAAATTTTGTTGCAAAAAATTTCCAATGCTAGCACATAAAAAGTCTTACAAATGTGATAAGGAAACCCATTCATGAGCATGGAATCTGAAATCAAAGCTGGAGCTTGAATATCAAAGCAGAAGAGCTTGGCCGAAAGTTGGAGGAGCACAACAAGGGGCTTGGCCGAATACATCAAAGGGAATTTTTGAACTCTCCGCCAACATCCAACCGATCAAAGTGAGTATTTCCGCTACTTTACTTTGTTGTATTCACACATTTCATTTGCTTATATGATCTTGGTTTGACCTAGAAAACCCAACAAAGTCTAGGTTAGGGTTTTTTTACTTTTGGTCGTGAGTTGTCAAGGAAGAAGATGAGGGTTGAGAGAGGCCAGTTTCATTTGGGTGTCGTGTAAATGAGGAGGGTTAGAGTTTGGTTTAAGTGGTCTTTATATATCAGTGAGCTAGGGTTAGGGTTATGCATGTGGGCTTTGGATGGGTACGTATGGGCTTTGGGCCAAGATTAAAGTTTGAAACAGGAATTGACTAAGCGAAACCGTGGCTAACTAGCGAATTTAAATTTGACGAGCTATTAATTTCATAATTTTCCCTTCCGGCATCTGTTTCCCGCGACTCTCGCGACTTATCGGGTAGTGCCTCCAACGAGGCTCATCATTGGGCATTATGCAAAAATGCAGTGTCTACAGACGTCTTACTCCAAATCGATAAATTCTACTACCCAGTTGATTTTTTGATTCTAGACACCCAATCTGTGGTTAAAACTGATCCAAAATTCCTCTCATCTTGGGTAGACCTTTCCTTGCCACAACCAATGCCCTTATTAACTGCAGGAATGGTCTCATGAAATTTTCATTCGGGAACATGACATTGGAAGTGAATATTTTTCACGCCGGGAAACAGCCACAAGATGACGATGAATGTCACAATACATAACTGATAGACACAATTGTGCCAAAAATAGCCCCCATTCAACATGATTCTAACCCTCGTGATCATCTTCTTCTTGATTCAAACTTCTTAGATACTCTTGACTCAACTGAATCTCCTGATATCTCTGTTGGCTGTTCTATTTTGCAAAAACATGGAATAAGAGTGTGGCAGCCACAGTTTGAAGCTCTGCCAGTAGAAAAGGGAGAAACCGAAGCCTTCTGTAGTCGAAACACCAACAGTTGAACTAAAGCCATTACCAAAAGGGCTTCGACATGCGTTTCTTGGATCGGGAGATACCTTTCATGTTATTATTTCATCAGAGCTGAGTGCACCGCAAAGTAAGAAATTAATTGACATGTTAACTGAGCATAAATCGGGACTTGGCTGGACCATAGGAGACATTAAAGGTATCATCTCATTGATTTGCTCCCACAAGATTCACCTAGAAGCGGGAGCTATTCCTCGTAGAGACCCTCAACATAGTCTTAACTCTATTATGAAAGAAGTGGTGAGAAATGAAGTTATAAAGTTACTAGATGTGGGTATTATATACCCAATTACTGATAGTAAATGGGTCAGTCCTACACAGGTTGTCCCCAAAAAGTCGGGTGTTACTGTTGTGCAAAACGATGCAGGAGAACTAGTTCATACTAAGGTAGTCACAGACTGGCGCATATGCATAGATTATAGGAAGTTGAATGCTACCACTCGAAAAGACCATTTCCCGCTCCATTTTATTGATCAGATTCTTGAGCGAGTAGCAGGTCACCCATTCTACTACTTTCTAGATGGTTACTCAGGATACTACCAAATTGAGATCTCCTTAGAAGATCAAGAAAAAACCACATTCACATGTTCGTTTGGTACTTATGCTTTTCGCCGCATGCCATTTGGTTTATGCAATGCCCCCACCATTTTTCAGAGATGCATGCTGAGCATTTTTAGTGATATGATCGAGAAGTGTATGGAGGTGTTTATGGATGACTTAATAGTGTTTGGTAATTCCTTTGATGCATGCTTACTTAATCTAGAAATAGTGTTAAGTCGATGTCAAGAAAAATGACTCGTCTTGAATTGGGAAAAATGTCATTTCATGGTCCCTTCGAGAATTGTTCTAGGTCATATTATTTCTTCCAAGGGCATCGAAGTCGACAAATCAAAACTCGAGTTGATATCCAAGCTACCGATACCCAAAACTGTGAAAAATGTTTGATCTTTTCTTGGGCATGCTGGTTTCTATAGGAGGTTTATACAAAAAATTTTCCTCGATATCTAGACCACTGTGTAACCTCCTTGTTAAAGACTCTTCGTTTGAATGGACACAAGAATACGAAGATGCCTTCAAGACGTTAGTCACTAAGCTCACCTCTGCCCCAATTATGCAACCACCTGACTACAATTTACCATTTGAGATTATATGTGATGCTAGTTACTACGCAGTTGGGGCAGTGTTAGGACAAAGAAGAGAAGGGAAACCTTTTTTCATATATTATGCTAGCAGAACTCTAAACAGTGCTCAAATGAACTATTCCACAACTAAAAAAGAACTATTAGTTGTGGTCTTTGCTTTGGATAAATTTCGTGCATACCTGATTGGTTCTCCCATCATTGTTTTTACTGATCATGCAACCCTTAAGTACCTTCTTTCGAAGAAGGATGCTAAGGTAAGATTGATTAGGTGGATCCTGTTGTTACATGAATTCGATCTAACCATCAAAGATAAAAAGGTTGTTGAAAATATGATGGCAGATCACTTATCTCACTTGGAGTTTAACGACTCTGCTGATGGCCCACCAATTCGTGATGATTTCTCTGATAAACATCTTTTTGTGGTCATACGAGCACCATGGTATGCGCATATTGTCAACTATTTAGTTTCCGGTGAGTGTCTATCCATTTGGAGTGCACAAGATAAGCGTAAATTCCTGGTCGAGGTGAGTAATTTTTATTGGGATGATCCATATTTATTTAAATACTGCCATGACCAGATATTACACCGCTGTATTCCTGAAGATGAAGTTTTAAGCATACTTACCTTTTGTCATTCCCATGCTTGTGGAGGCCATTTTTCAGTAAAGAAAGCTGCTGCAAAAATCCTGCATAGTGGTTTTTATTGGCCCACTCTATTTAAGGATACAAATGGGTTCTATCATTCATGTGTAAGATGTCAAAAATTAGGTGCATTATCCTGTCGTCATATGATGCCTCTTAACCCTATTCATGTCATTGAAGTATTTGATTGTTGAGGTATTGATTTTATGGGACCTTTTCCACATTCTTTTGGATACCTTTACATTTTTCTTGTAGTAGATTATGTGTCTAAATGGGTTGAAGCAGTGGCATGCCGAGCAAATGACAACACTACAGTGGTTAAATTCTTAAAGGAATATGTACTGTCACGCTTTGGCACCCCACGTGTCATTATTAGTGATCAATGGACTTTTTTTTTGTAATCGACCATTTGAGGCCTTAATGCGCAAGTATGGTGTGGTGCACAAGATTTCTACTGCTTATCACCCACAGACAAATGGGCAGGCCGAGTTAGCAAATATGGAGATAAAACAAATATTGGAGAAAATGGTAAACCCCGACCGCAAGGATTGGTCTTTACGACTTCCAGATGCACTTTGGGCATACTGCACTGCTTATAAATCCCCACTTGGGATGTCTCCTTACAGGCTTCTATTCGGAAAGGCTTGTCATTTACCTGTTGAGTTAGAACATAGAGCCTATTGGGCTATTAAAACTCTTAACTTTGATCTGAGTACTGCAGGTACACAAAAAAAGCTACAATTGATAAAACTTGAAGAATTAAGGAATGATGCATATGAAAACTCTCGCCTCTACAAAGCAAAGATGAAAGCTGCCCATGATAAGCAGATAATGAGGAAGAATTTTGAGCCCAACCAAAAGGTCTATCTCTATGATTCCAGGCTCCATCTTCACCCAGACAAGTTGTGATCCAGGTGGACCAGACCTTTTATTGTGAAACGAGCTTTCCCCCATGGAGCTATCGAAGTGGAAGATCCCAAGGACGACAAAGTGTTCAAAGTTAATGCACAGTGGCTAAAATCGTTCCTGGACAATCAGATTCCTGCAGCAGAGGATGCCCCTCTTGCTGACCCTACTTATGCGGATTGATCTTCCTTTCCCCATTGTTGTACATTATTTATTTAATTATTTAATTATTATCTAGTTATTTTTAATTTTTTTTCTTCCTTTTTTTTTGTTTTGTTTCTTATTTCTTTATGCAGGCTAACACATTATTTCATCTAGGTTCAAGAACTCTCTAGTCAGGTGAACTCTTTTTTTTTCCTTTCCTGTTGTCACATTGAGGACAATGTTTCATTTAGGTTGGTGGTGGTATTATCATGTGTTTTACCTGGATGTGTATGTGTTATTCTTGTTGAGTTTATTATTCTTATTTTTAAAAAAATGTTTATTTTTTAGTCCTTAATAGTAAAGCATAAGTCCAATGATGATATTGTATGTTCTAGGGTGAAATCTTAGAAACGATAAGTTCTTTATTGTACTTTTATCTGATGCTGTGAGTAATTGATCTAGGTTAGACTCGTAAGCACTTAACTATAGGTTTTTAGCAGTGACAGCCTAAGTAGTTGGCAATATGACTAGTTGAAGAAATTATATGTCGATGAATGACTGTTTGCTTAGATGTCTATCCTGATTTGCTTATGTTATGATGTGTGGTATGGTTAAAAATAAAAAGAAAAAGTCTATAAAGAAAGAAATTAAACCACATATAACCGATAAGCGTGAAGCTACCCATGGGCGAGTATTAGAACCACCATGAGGAGAAATTCTACCTTAAAGGGTAGGTGTGTTGAAAAAGGAAAAAGTTGAAAAAAAAAGAAACAAAAAAAAGACAAGAAAATGAAAAAGAAAATCATACTATACTGAGCATAGAAAGGCAACTACAGAGCATAATTAAGATATCTAGGTTGGTTTGACCCATCTGATCCCAATTTTTAAATGAAATCATTGAGTTGGCTTACTTAGGAATCAAGCTGTGAATGAAACTTTACACACACACACACTGTGAGTCTGACTTAGATGATTTATTCAAGGACTTGGATTTGAGTTACATTGAGTACTTTGAAGGTTCTCTGGTTTCATTACTAGGCATTCTTTGAGGACAACAATATGCGTAACTATTGAGACTAATTTATTTTGTTTTTGTATTTTTATATGTTTTGAATGACGTTTGTGGGTGTCGTTGCTGTGAGCCCTCACGAGACTATAACTCGTCCACTAGGGACACCTAGAGGTTTAAAGGCTTGTTGCATATGCTAAATGAAATCGTGATCCCTACGAAAGTGTCTTAGATAATTTTTATTTATTTATTCAGTTTAGTTTTTATTTTCTTTTGCGCTTGAATTACTAGGGACAAGCAATAAGCTGGTTGGGGGTTGTGATAGTGCATGAAAATGTACTTTAAACATCGCTAACTCGGCTTAATAATCATATGTTTAATCTTAATTAGAGTTTATTTTGTGCTTTGTTGTTAGAAAGCATTGGAACAAGAATATTGGAGCAATTACACATGTTTTGGGACCTTGCGGATGCATCAGAAACACACGGGAAGAGCTAAATCACAGAATCAGAGAAACCAGAAAACTGGCCACACGTCGCGATGCGTAAAGGCCACGTATCGCGATGCACATGCGTATTCCAAGGTTTCATTTAAACAATGTTTTAACGGAAATCAGGCTGCCAGGGCTGCTCTATATAAACCCAAGCTCGTCCATAACCCTAAAAAAGAGAGAGAAAATAGAAAACAAAGAGCCAAAAACACAAAATCAAAAGAGAATAACGAAGAACTCCAACCGATATGACATCTCTCAAATCTATCAAAAATGTGTCTCTTTCTTCCATGGAGAATTAATCTCCTAAGCAAAACTAAGGATGAACTCTTGTATTCAACTATTATATTCATATTATTGATTCTTGGATGAACTTTATTGCTTAATACAATTGGTATCTTATTATTATTTTTATCTTTTGATTATATGAATCCAGAAACTATTTGTTTTTTTTATCAAACTTACATATAGGAATAGTCATGCTTCTTCTATGTGTGATTTGTGAAATCAGTTGTGACTGGTAGAAGTTATTTTATGAGTTGATCTTTTGTTGCAATATTGCTTGAGGGTATATTGTCGATGTTAGATAGGTCGTAACAATAACTTTATGTGATGTTAACATAGAGAAGATAATTTATCAATTACTTTAGAACTTAGTGTGTTGAGAATTGAATATCCTCCGATTGTTGGGTTGGGACATGAAACCTTCAATTGCGTAATAAAAAGAATAAATAAATGGATATAAGAACTTGATACAAGAGGGATTCCTGACGCTTTGCTATTTCTCACTGTTGATAATTCCTGCATAATTATCATAATATTTAGTTTAAATTGCCAATTCAATCTTTTATTTAATTAAGTTATTGTTAACGTTTTGCTTAAGTAAAATAGTTCCTTGTAATCGTCTCTCTGAGGAATCGACACCCCAACTAAATTGCGATAACCGCAAGTACTTTTTGGGCGTAATCATTAGTCATTACCAAACCCCCGAGGCGGAGCGTCCCAACCCAATACCTTACAACTTTTGGTAGCTTAAGTGGACGGGCTTCCATGGCATTTATATCACAGATATGCCGATAACATGGAGGGAAAATGACCTCGTAGTTTTGGTTATCCTATTGTGTATCATCGGGTATACCGATAACAGAAAGGGAAAATGGTCTCGTAGTTCTGGTTATCCCATTATGTATCATCGGGTATGCCGATAACGGGGAGGGAAAATGCCCCCGTAGTTCTGGTTATCCCATTGTGTATCATTGGGTATGCCAATATCGGGGAGGGAAAATGCTCCCATAGTTATAGTTTTCCTATTGTGTATCATCGGGTATGCCGATAACGGGGAGGGAAAATTCTCTCATAGTTCTGGTTATCCTATTGTGTATCATCGGGTATGCCGATAACATGGAGGGAAAATACCCCGTAGTTCTGGTTATCCCAATGTGTATCATCAGGTATGCAGTTAACGGGGAGGGAAAATACCCCGTAGTTCTGGTTATCTCATTATGTATCATCGGGTATGCCGATAATGAGGAGGGAAAATGCCCTCGTAGTTTTGGTTATCCTATTGTGTATCATCGGGTATGCTGATAACGGGGAGGGAAAATGAACCCATAGTTCTGGTTATCCCATTGTGTATCATCAGGTATGCCGATAATATGGGGAACACCCCAGTAGTTCTGGTTATCCCATTGTGTTTCATCGGGTATGCATATTGTTGGGATGTATGCCCTAGAGCTACATGTAATGTAAACAATTTTATATGTTTTGAAATAAAAAAGATGCATTATTCATTTATCAAAGTGTTTGTTTAAATTTCTCATATTGTAAATTATCTTAATTATCCTAGATTACTTATGTGCCTTCAGACTTAGTGTATGAGTGTCATACACAAGAGGATTTAAGTATGAAGTTAGTATCTTAACTAGTCCATAGAGAGCAAACAAAACAGGTACTTTGTTTGTGGTTTATCTATAGCTGCGGTCCATATATATTTGTTTGACGACCTTGATCCGGGATCGTCCATGTAGAGACATGAGAATGGAGGCACATTGTATGATGTGATCATATAAGACTGGACCCAGATGGAAATGACATTCTTATAATATCCGTTAAACAAAGAAAGTCATTTCGATATACTAGATGGTCATATATGGATTGATCTTAATCCTGAGTGTACTAAGAACTCCTGCATGGCAGGCTATGTCATTTGATTTACAAAAGTGAGGTTGGTGTAGCAGTCCCGACCGATAGCTACGTACTTTGGGGACATGATCTGTTTTGTAGCTGGGAATGTTTTACGTGGATATGGAGTGCACTCCTTCTTGCGAGAAGTAGATGAGTATCTTTCTTAAGGGTTGATTCGATACTTGAACGATTAGAGCGCTCAAGTCTTTCTATTACGAATATAAAGATGAAAATTCATAATGGTTATGAATAAATCGTTCATTAGAGAATCAATGGTACATAAAGTAAAAATAATTAGAGGAATATAACAAACATTATGACCTGGCTCTAATTACGAGATACTCGTGAAGGGTTAATTTATATGTAGTGATTATATCGATGGACACCGACTTGGTTCAGCTTAATATATCATATGCGGTAATGAGAGTGCAACTTTGGGTTTTTAGTGGAATAACCCGAAGTTAATAATTCAGAATATTTAATTAAGAGCTTAATTAATATTTTGAGATTATTGGAGCCGGAACCGTAGGTCCATTTGGTCCCGTGCTAGCTCGATATACTATAGTGGATTTAGTATAATTGGATAGTCCAATTATATACTCACAAAGATATAAATATTATTAATATGATTAATAATATTGTCTTGTCACACTTGAAACTTTATATTAAAAGTTAATATATGGTTTTATTAAATATATGTTATTTAAACAATGTTATTTAATTATATTAGATATAATTAAATGAAAGGTTAAGTTAGTAATTTCTAAATTTTGGGTTTTGGAAACCCTTGGATTTAATTTGGAAGTTACTGTTTTATATATTTATATGAGTTCATCTGATGAATGGATTTTGCATTGGTCGTAAATTTTTCCGGCTCTTATTCTATTGTTGGTTTTGATTTTAGGATGTAAGGCCATAAGGCCAATCTTTGCAATTGTTGTAATTTTAATTTTCCAATGTAAAAAATTTCAATTGTTGTAATTTGGAGTACCAAAGTCGCAAAAGGAGCCAACACAACATTGGACCGTGATTTGAAGACCAAGGGATGCCTTGGGAATTTTTGTACTAATTAGATTAGTATAGGGAAAAATAAGAGCACGGTCAATGCAAAATAATTTTTATGTTATATGTATGTTTTAATTCAAAATGTTTGAATAACATTTCATATAACTTAGGGTGCCTACTCTTGCATTTCACATGCCATAACATGCTTTTAGATGCATTATCATTATAGACATGAAATATGATTTTATGTGATTTAAAATGTTTAAATTAGAATATGATATGCATGGAAAAATAATTAATTGGATTAATTGGTTTTAAGGTTTAAAATTTGAATTCTAATATATTGGCTTAATAAATGCATAATAAATTCCATTGGTATATGAGATGGAAACCCGTACATAAATTCCATAGCTGAATCCGAATGGACGTTAATGTGGTCTGTACTCGGAATACAATTCCACGTACCATTGGATTTTATAACGCACTAAGATTAATTAAATAGTTTAATATAAATCCTGACCATTTTAGGATTCTAAAATTTTAAACCAATTAATGTTCTAGTATTTTAAAAGTTAAAATATAATAGGTCGCTAATACCACTCTAATTAAATTAGATTAATTGAGCAATACAATTAGTAGAGACTAATGGAAATTAGTGATACAATTTTAAGAGTTAAAATTGGTTAGGTCACTAATAGTGTACTAGTGTAAATAAGAGTTATGATTTAGCCGCCATAAATTTATTCACACTAGTTAAATTAAAATATTAGATATTTTATAAATAGAAACCTTAATTTTTAAAATAGTGAGTGGGAGAGGGATATACGACAGTATATCCTGCGATCTTCGTTGTTAGTCCGAAAATATGAGATTCAAAAGGCGCCTCGAGACGGCTTTGCTTTCGCCCCTACAGATGGTGTCCATTTTGGGTTAATATCAGGTTTGGATTCCGAAAGGATAGGGATTCTAGATGTATCTTGTGAACTGACCTACCTTATGGCGGCACTTATCTTTTTAAGTCTTAGGATCCCGAAACGACGGGTCACACTCACAAAGAAGTAATTAACTGTTAATGAAATTCCTTGATCGAATCAAACAATAGTTGGTTAATATAGGAATAAGAGTTATTCCCGTATATATTAATCAACTAAGATTGTCTCGATCTATCATCCAAGTACTTGACCTACCCTACTGCGGCACTTACTTATGGGATGATAGATTTCCGTGGCATAGTAATTCTCTTAGGTTTCTAATTCGTTATTCATGGTTTATCCATCATGTTAATTTTATGCCAAAATTGGTTGATGATTTTAATATGCGATGAATGAATGTTAAATGCATGTTTATTTTATTTTTCAGCCATGGTTCCTTCGATTATTTCCATACTCTCAAATGATAAATTAACGGGAGAAAATTATGTTAAGTGGAAAAGTAACATGAACGCTATCTTGGTCTGCGAAGACCTAAAGTTTGTCCTGACGGAGGTGTGTCCTCCCGAGCCGGCCAGAAATGCTGGCCAAGCTGTGTGCGATGCCTACCAGAAATGGGTCGCAGCTAATGTGAAAGCCCGTTACTACTTGCTAGCAATGATGTCTGAGGTTCTTATTGCAAAGAATGAACCTATGGCTTCAATATCTCAGATGATGGAGTCATTGCAGGGCATGTTCGGGCAGCCTTCGAAGTGTCAACGTCATGAGGCTATGGTCTCAGCGATGACTGCTAGGATGAAAGATAAGACATCAGTCTGAGAGCACGTCTTGAGGATGATGACCTATCTCAACACTAGTGAAATCCATGGAGCTCGTATTGACGAGCGTAGCCAAGTGACCATGATTATGGAAACTCTTCCGAAGAGTTTCCTGCAGTTTAAAAGCAACTATGTTATGAACAAGTTGACTTTTACTTTGATCCAGCTGCTTAATGAGCTCACCCACTACGAGTCCATGCTTGTGGATCCTTGTAAGCCCAGTGTTGAGGCAAATGTTGCAGAGTCTTCAAAATCTGCAAAGATGAAGAAGAATAGCACTGGGAAGGCTAAAGCTAAGCCCATGAAGAAGAAGAACAAGAAAGGCTCCAAGGTTGTCAAGCCCAAAAGAAAGTGTTTCCACTGCAATAAGAACGGGCATTGGAAAAGGAATTGTCCTAAATACCTTGTTGAGATGAAGGAGAAAAAGGATACAGGTAAATATGATTTACTCGTTATCGAATATCTATTAGTGGAGGATGATAAATCCACATGGATTGTTGATTCTGGAGCCACTAACCATGTTTGTTCTTCTTTGCAGCTACTTGAATCAAGGAGGGACCTTGCTGAAGGCGACTACACCATAAAGGTAAGGACAAAGGATCTCGTTTTGGAGTAGTGGGAGTTTCCAGTTTAAACTTTACAAATAATAGTTATTTAAATTTGAAAAATGTGTTATTCATTCCTGGTTTTCGCAGGAATTTGATTTCTGTTTCTAAACTTTTGGATGATGGTTATTCAGTTTCTTTCAATAGCAATTTGGTTATTATTGGTAGAAATGGATTTACCATATGCACATAAAACTCAGAAAATAACTTGTATGTGTTAAAATCGTTAACACATAGGTCACTGCTCAACGCTGAAATGTTTAAAGTTGAGAAACCTAAAACTAAACGGCTAAAGATTTCTCCCGATGACACATATCTGTGGCATCTTAGACTTGGTCATATCAGCCTTGATCGGAAAGATAGGTTGATAAAGAATGGAGCCTTAAACCAGTAAAAGCTCAGAACTTTACCAGTCTGTGAATCCTGTTTAGAAGGAAAAATGACCAAGAGACATTTTACTGGAAAAGGTATAAGAGACAGTCAACCACTTGAGCTAATATATTCGGACATTTACGAACCGATGAATGTAGAGCCTGAGGTGGTTATGAATACTTCATCACATTTATTGATGATTATTCTAGATATGGGTATGTTTACCTAATGCAGCACGAGTCAGATACTTTTGAAAAGTTCAAAGAGTATCGTGCTGAGGTTGGGAACCAGTTAGGTAAAACAATCAAAACTCTATGATCATATCATTGAGGAGAATACCTTGACAGAGATTTCGAGGAATTCTTAGTTGAGCATGAGATAGTATCCCAGCTCACAGCACCAGGAACACCATAGTAAAATGGTGTTGCAGAGAGGAGAAATCGGACCCTACTAGACATGATGAGATATATGTTTAGTTATAGCTCACTACCTAGTTAATTATGGGAATATGCAATGCAAACTACAATGCATATCCTTAATGTAGTTCCATCTAAGTCTGTTTCTATGACTTATTTAGAGTTGTGGAGTGGTCCTAAAACTAGGTTACGACATTTTCACATATGAGGGTGTCCAACACATTTGCTACAGAATAAGAGTACAAAGTTGGAGCCACATTCACAGGTGTGCCTATTTGTAGGCTATCCTAAGGAGACTAAGGGTGGATTCTTCTATAGTCCTGATGATAACAAAATATTTGTATCGACAAATGCTACGTTTCTAGAGGAGGACTATATGAGGGAGTTCAAACCTCGAAGTAAAGTGTTACTCGAGGAGTTATTTACTGGTTTGACCAGCACACAATCGTCAATGACAGTTGATAAATACATAGCACCTTAGATATCTGAGCGTCAGATGTAAGTTCGTCAGAATGATCTACCACCTAGGCACAATAAGAGGGTTGTACGACAGCCTGATCGCTATCTAGGAGTCGAAGAGGCACAAGTTGTCGCATCCAGCAATGGTATAGATGATCCATTGACTTATCGTAGTGCAATGGATGATTCTGAAAAAGAGGAATTGTTCAAAGCCATGAACCTATAGATGAAGTCTATGTAATGTAACTCAGTCTGGGAACTTGTAGACCAACCTGATGGGGGTGAAACCCATAGGTTGCAAGTGGATCTACAAGAGGAAGAAGGGAGCAGATGGGAAGGTATAGACCTTCAAGGCTAGGCTAGTGGCCAAGGGTTATACCCAGAAAGAGGGAGTTGACTATGAGGAAACTTTCTAGCCAGTAGCCATGCTCAAATCCATCCGCACTCTTCTATCCATTGCCACATGTATTTTGACTATGAGGAAACTTTCTCGCCAGTAGACATCTGTTTTGCAGTGGGAGTAGTCAGTAGGTTTCAGTCTAACCCATGATTGGATCATTGGGTGGCTGTGAAACACATTCTCAAGTATCTTATGAGAACGAGAGATTATATGCTTGTATATTCCGGTGAGGATATTATCATAATGGGATATACAGACTCTGATTTTCAGAGAGATATCGATTCTAGGAAATCAACATTTGGATCAGTGTTTACCATAGGTGGTGAGGCTATAGTATGGCAGAGTATAAAGCAATCTTGCATTTCTGACTCAACCTTGGAGGCTGAATATGTAGCTACTTGTGAAGCAGCTAAGGAAGTAGTCTGGCTCCGTAAATTCTTGGGAGATCTGGAAGTTTTCCAGATATGGATAAACCACTCACACTTTATTATGATAATAGTGGTGCAGTGGCGAATTCAAAAGAACCAAGAAGCCACAAGAGGGGAAAGCATATAGAGAGGAAATATCATCTCATCGGGGAGATAGTGCAGAGTGAAACGTTACTGTCACAGAGATTGCATCTGAAGAGAACTTGGCTGATCCGTTTACTAAGACCTTGCCGGCTAAAGTGTTTAAAGGTCACTTAGATAGTCTAGGATTACGTAACATGTCTCATTCGCTCTATTACAAGTGAGAGATTGTTGGGATGTATGCCCTAGAGCTACATGTAATGTAAACAATTTTATATGTTTTGAAATAAAATGATATATTATTCATTTATCAAAATGTTTGTTTAAATTTTGCATATTGTAAATTATCTTGATTACCCTAGATTACTTATGTGCCTTCAGACTTAGTGTATGAGTGTCATACATAAGAGGATTTAAGTCTGAAGTTAGTAATCTTAACTAGTCCATAGAGAGCAAACAAAGCGGGTACTTTGTTTGTGGTTTATCTATAGCTGCGGTCCATTATATATTTATTTGACGACCTTGATCTGGGATCGTCCATGTAGAGACATGAGAATGAATGCACCTTGTATGATGTGATCATATAGGACTGGACCCAAATGGAAATGACATTCTTATAATATACGTTAGACAAAGAAAGTCATTTCGATCTACTAGATAGTCATATATGGATTGATCTTAATCTTGAGTGTACTACGAACTCCTGCATGGGAGGTTATGTACTTTGATTTACAAAGGCGAGGTTGGTGTAGCAGTCCCGACCAATAGCTACGTACTTTGGGGGCATGGTCTGTTGTGTAGCTGGGAACGTTTTACATAGATATGGAGTTCACTCATTCTTGCGAGAAGTAGAGAAGTATCTTTCTTAAGGTTTGATTGGATATTTGAACCATTAGAGCGCTCAAGTCTTTCTATTACGAATAGAAAGATTAAATTTCATAATGGTTATGAATAAATCGTTCATTTGAGAATCAATGATATTTAAGGTAAAAATAATTAGAGGGGTATAACAGATATTATGACCCGACTCTAATTACGAGATACTTGTGGGTTAATTTATATGTAGTGACTATATGGATGGACATCGACTTGGTTCGGCTTAAAATATCATTTGCGGTAACGAGAGTGCAACTTCGTATTTTTAGTGGAATAACCAGGAGTTAATAATCCAGAATATTTAATAAGAGCTTAATTAGTATTTCGAGATTATTGGAGCTCAGAACTGTAGGTCCATTTGGTCCCCGTGCTAGCTCGATATACTATAGCGGATTTAGTATAATTGGATAGTCCAATTATATACTCACAAATGTAGAAATATTATTAATATGATAATAATATTATTTTGTCACACTTGAAACTTTATATTAAAAGTTAATATATGGTTTTATTAAATATATATTATTTAAACACATGTTATTTAATTATTTTAGATATAATTAAATGAAAGGTTAAGTTAGTAATTTCTAAATTTTGGATTTTGGAAACCCTTGGATTCAATTTGGAAGTTACAAATTGTTAAATGGCATTTAACCTTTTTATTTTGTAACATATTTTCCACTATGGAAAGTAAATATTAATGTTACAAAATTTTTTGTATCCTTAAATGTGTGGTCGATTTTTACAAGGGTAAAAAGGGAAATGTTTTGTTATTTTTTGAAAATTACAAACCTGAGTATAAAAAGAAAAATTATTTTTTCTTTGCTAGAGAATGCATTCTTGAACCCATAGCCACCTTTCTTCTTCTTCCTCATTCTCTCAAAAGTTGAGAAAAACAAAACTAAGAAAAGAAGAAAAATAAAATAAAACACAAGTGTGATTTAATCTCTAAATAGTTTAGGGATTAATATTGTGAGTCTTGCCCACACAAGTTTCAGTTGGTAACGAGATATAGTTCGGAAGACTTCGTGGTGTCAAACAAATAGTCATCTTCATCTTATTCTTGTTTGTACTAGGCAGTGAGGCTTTATTTTGCTCACTGCCGCCCCTTTACTTTGTGAAACGGAACTCGGTTTGGTTTCATTTTAATCCAGTTATTTGGGGAACATTTTATGGTATTTTGGGGCTGTTTTGTGGCTGTTTTCAAGTGAAAAATCAGAACTGAAACACATCCACTATCCGCGCATTTTAGGGGCTGTTTCGGCAGTGTACTGTGCGCGTATAGGGTCCAAAACAATCTAGTTTTTGTCCGGCTATTCGGGGCTGTTCGGGGACTGTTCCGAGGCTGTTTCGGGGCTGAAATTTTGTCTAAAAATGAAGCAAAATTTTAGTGGTGGTGGCAGTAACATTAAGCCACTCAGTAGGAAGGGAAGAAAGATTTTTCAAGTCTGATCCGTATGCCTAAGCTGTTTCCGCTGAGCAAGGAAAGCGTTTCCTATAACGGGGAGGGAAAATTCCCACGTTGGTCTGGCTATCCTATAGATCGGATCGCCGAGATTTTGAACTATATGGTTCAGAATTGTTGTTTTGGGTGGCCTGGGGCAGGACGCTGCCTTAGGCGCCTATGATTTTAGTTTTCGGGTCTGTACGGGATATGTGCTAGGTCACTCATGCATTTCTTGTCTCTATTTTGTTTCAACTTTGTTTTCAGATGGATGGCTTGGTATAAGACTATTGGGAAGCGGCCGCGAGTGCGCAGCGGAAAATTAAAATTATTATGCCGCTTTCTCTTTGCCCAAGACCCATTTGTTTGATTATTCTACAAGCCTAGGCATGTTACTATATATTCTAAGCATAAAACTCATAAAACATGCAAAGAACATAAACCTAAACATGCTAACTATCATAAGAACTCTAAATAAAATAAAGAAAGAAAAAAACTTACTTGAACCGTAGACTCATCCAGTCCTCCCTCCAATCTACAAGCTTTTCTCGAATTCAGCAAGCTCTTCCACGTTCCAAAGAGCCACCCAAGTGTGTGGCCTCCAAAGATGCACACACCAAAGCCAAAACTCAACGGCAAGACTATGCCTTGAGTGCACAGGTATTTTGCCCTCGGTGCTAGCCTAGGCAAATACCTCAAAACTTTTAACTCGAGGTTCCTCTAGTCAATTAGATTTAAGGATCCTCAAAATCAGTGGCTTACTCTTAAACTTTAGAGTTGCACACTTATATAAACCCAAGATATGAAAGGTTTTGTGTAAAAATTTGTGAAGAATTCTTTGGGTTTATATAGTGCTCCAAAGACAACAAAATTAATTAAGAATTCGATGTGGGATAAAAGCTCATTTAATCTTAGCCATTGGATCTTAATTTAAAGGTTTAATGAGATTATAAAACCCTAATAAGAGTTTGGGCCGAATTGGAATTCAAAACAAATAACAAATTTTTTTTTACTATTCAGATTAATAGTATTTTTTTATTCCAATTCCCAAAGTGCCCCCATCGTCATTCACCAATCCCTAAGCCACTATGGAACCTCATAAATGATATGTTCAATAATTAAACACATTGAACCATTTATGAACAATTCCTATATTAATCATATATGCTGTTATATTTGTACTGTGCACTGTTAACCATTGATTTCGACTTTGTTGTGTGTGAACTTTTGGGTTCCCCTTAAGTTGGACATGAAATGAATCATGATAATTTAATCGAACATAAATTATCCTCCAATCAGATGGTCGTTCGATTTCAATGACCAAGGTTGACATCTAGCAACATGCCAAAGCCCCCAAATGAGAAGGAAAGATATATATACCCATTCTGTATGCGATTTACATATGATACGGTCTCTCCCTCACTGTATCCCCACCTATTGACCTAGGGTACGAAAAATGTCTACCTATATGTTCAAAGGTATGATGTTGATAGTGTCATGAATCGTGCTAACCCAAGAATCTCACATGATTCTTCCGCTGTGGCCACAGTCTCAAGCACTGATCACACATATCAACCCGTGAACTGGAATACTACTCTTATAAGAAAATATTATCCGAGAGAGTGGTGATTCTCTGTTGTATCTTTACAAACTTCATGTGTTTCAACAAATGACCCAATCATACCCTTATGACCGGATCTTTTGAACCGGGGATGGAGAATTTTAAAGTTATTTGATCCACACATAAGATTGTAAAGACCTAAAGTCTAGGGACTAGTCATATAATTGATACATGAAAGTTCTCACAGACACATGGGATAAACACTCCATATGAAAAATTTTAGCGGTCAGTTCGATAGACACGAGCAACTCATGCATCCATGTGATACGCCAAGCGAACGGATCTCCGCTAGTAGCCTATGAGATCGGCTACCCCACTTAAGGGCGGATCATATCATTATGCTAGTCTCTCCACTTTGTGAACGCCCAGATTATTCACAAAACTATGACTAGGAACATTTAAGAGTAATGATTCTCATAAGGCGTGGAAGCCATTGTCTTATACTCCAAGGGCTTTATTACAGTGTTGATGATTCACATAAGTTATGTAAGACACGTATAATAAAGATTTCCATTTTATTAATTAATGAAAATATTACAAATACATATACATATAGCTCATCCACAAGTTGGGTATATGACATATCCCTATCAATCTCCCACTTGCACTATAGCCAACTAGTATGAATCTGGACAGCATACTCTCGGGTGTGCCTATCATGCTTTTGTTGAGTCAACCCTTTAGTCAGAGAATCTGCAAGATTATCTTATGTGGGTATTTTCTCAATAATAACTTCTTTTCTCTCAACAATATCCCTGATGAGATGAAATCGCCTGAGTACATGCTTGGATTTCTGGTGGGACCTTGGTTCATTTGATTGAGCAATGGTGCCCGTGTTGTTACAGTACATCGTGACGCCATTCTTTATCACCGGAAGCACTTCCAGCTCCGTGATGAACTTCTTTATCAAGACTGCTTCTTTAGCTACCTCAGATGCTGCAATATACTCGGCTTCAGTGGTGGAGTCTGTTATAGTTGACTGCTTTGAGCTTTTCCAACTTACAGCACCGCCATTTAAAGTAAACATATATCCTATTTTACGATCCGTTGTCATCTCTATCGGCCTGAAAGCGCGCATCACAGTAACCAATGACTTTCATCTTAGAACAATATCCGTATGTCAAAAAAACATCCTTAGTTCTTCTCAGATACTTGAGGATTGTTTTGACAACTGCCCCGTGTTGCTCACCAGGATTTTCCTGATACTTGCTTGTTATGCTAAGAGTATAAGAGACATCAGGTCTTGTACATAGCATGACATACATGATCGATCCTATTATTGAAGCATAAGGGATCATACTCATACGCTCTCTATCTGAAGGAGTTTATGGACATTGCTCCTTAGATAATTTGATTCCATGACAAGTAGGTAAATTACCTCTTTTGGAATCTTCCATTTTGAACCTTTTCAAAACTTTATCTATGTATGTAGATTGAGAAAGTCCTAACAACCTCTTAGATCTATTACGGTAGATCTTAATGCCGAGGATGTAGGCTGCTTCTCCCAAATCTTTCATGGAGAAATTCTGAGATAACCATTTCTTGGTGGCTTGCATCATGGGAATATCATTCCCGATGATTAATATGTCATCGACATATAATACAAGAAAAATACAACAACACTCCCACTACTTTTCCTGTAAACACAAGGCTCGTCTACATTTTTTATGAAGTCAAATTCTTTAATTGTCTCATCAAATCGTATATTCCAACTTCTGGAGGCTTGCTTGAGTCCATAAATTGATCGTTTAAGCTTCCATACTTTATTATGATCATCCTTAGATGCAAACCCCTCAGGTTGTGTCATATAGACTTCCTCTACGAGGTTCCCATTAAGGAAAGCTGTTTTGACATCCATCTGCCAAATCTCATAATCAAAGTGTGCAGCTAGTGCCAGTAAAATTCGAATGGACTTTATCATTGCAACAGGTGAGAAGGTTTCGTCATAGTCAATTCCTTGGATTTGTCCATAACCTTTCACCACCAACCTAGCCTTATAGGTTTGGATATTGCATTTTGCATCAGTTTTACGCTTGTAAATCCACTTGCAGCCTATAGGTTTGATCCCTTCAGGTGCATCTACCAAGTCTCAGACTTGATTCTGATACATAGAGTCTATTTTGGATTTCATGGCCTCAAGCCACTTGACTGAATCAATGTCACGCATTACTTCGTCATAACTGGTGGGATCGTCATTATCAATGACCTGATCATGTTCCTCATCAATATGAAAACCATATATTTCAGGCTCATGTCCTCTCTACTACCAGACCTTCTAAGTTCATAACCTTGTGGTTGTTCCGTTGCTGCCCTTTTGAGGGGCCTGGGGTTTAGTTCTATGTTAGTTTGTTCTTCTCGTACCTCATCGAGGTCAAGTCTACTCCTACTATATTTCTTGAGAAGGAATTCATTCTCTAGAAATTTAGCATTTCGTGAGACAAATGTTCTTTGTTCATTTGGGATGTAGAACACGTATGCTCTTGAGTTCAAGGCATATCCTACAAACTTACATTTAACTACCCTATCATCCAATTTGTTAGTTTGTGTGAGCTTGACATATGCGTCACATCCCCAAATTCTTAGATAACTAAGACTAGGACGTTTCCCAGACCATAACTCATATGGTGTTTGACTAACAGTCTTGGAAGGAACTTGGTTTAGTAGTATTGTTGCAGTTTCTAAAGCAAGACCCTAAAATGAAAGAGGTAGATCCGTGTCTGGCATCATTGATCAGACCATATCTAATAATGTCTGATTTCTCCTTTCGGAGACCCCATTATGATGTGGAGTTCCCGGAGGAGTCCACTGGGAAACAATGCCATTTTCTCTCAAGTAATCTTGAAATTCATTGCTTCAGTATTCTCCACCTCGGTCAGACCTTAGTGACTTAATACTTTTATTAAGCTGGTTTTCTACTTCAGCCTTGAAGTCTTTGAATTTCTCAAAGGCTTCAGATTTGTACCGCATAAGGTACACATACCCATATCGCGAATGATCATCGATAAAGGTAATGAAGTAGGAGAATCCACCTCTAGCGGTGACTGACATTGGTCTGCATACATCAGAGTGTATGAGTTCTAATATCTCCACCGCACGCTGTTCTTTACCTTTGAAGGGTAATTTAGTCATTTTACCAAGTAAACAAGACTCACAGTTTCAATAAGGTTTATATTTGAAGGGTTTGAAATACCCATCCTTATGTAGCTTAGTTAATCTTGTTTCATTGATATGACCTAAGCGACTGTGTCATAGAAGTGATTCATTGAGATTATTCGAGTTAACGTTGTACATATTAGAGGTTGAACATTCTTTGTTAGTTTGTAAGACATATATACCATTATTCAAAATACCATCTCCATATTTTATTTCATTGAAATAAATAGAACATTCATTACAACTTATTAGGCATGAACAGCCTTTATTACATAAAGAAGAAATTGAAATGATGTTCTTTACTAGAGAAGGTACATAAACACAATCTTCTAAGTCTAAAACTAAACCATTTGGCAAAACTAATGAATAAGTCCCCAAGCACAATGCAGCCAGTTTTGCACCATTACCCATGCGTAAGTCAACCTCCCCATGACGGAGTCTCCTACTGTTTCTCAGGCCCTGCACATTGTTACACAAGTGAGTCCCACAACCGGTGTCAAGCACCCAAGTAGAAGGTTCAGAGTTTTGAGAATATAGTTCAATCATATACAACATACGTGAAGCATTGGGCTTCTTGGCCTCTTGGGCTTCCCTAGCTTCCTTGGCTTTCAAGGATCTGCAGTCTTTCTTCCAATGACCCTTCTTTCCACAAAAGAAACATTTCCCATTTCCTTTTTTCTTCCGAACCTTACCATTGGGCTTTAGGTGCTCTGGAGCCTTGGCCTTGCCCTTATTTTTCTTTGGGCCTCGTGGCTTCAGGTCCGTACCCGTAAGCATGACGGAGGTTTTAAGCTTCGATTTCAAGTCCTTCTCTGCTTGTTTTATCAGATTGTGCAATTCTGCTAAAGTAGCTTCTTTATCAAACAGATGAAACTGCATAATAAAGTTAGAGAACTCTTTTGGTAAGGACTGAAGAATTAGATCGTGACCTATCTCATGATCCATGATGAACCCGAGGTTGGCCAATTTTTCAATGTGGCCAATCATCTTAAGCACATATCCACTAACATATCCTTCCTTATACCTTGTTTGGAATAAGGCACATGACACTTGGAATCTCACGGTATGAACGGAAGTTGCATACAACTCCTTCAAGTGAAAGATGATGGTTTGAGCATCCATATCTTCGTGAGCTTTCTGAAGTTCGTCCGACATAGAGCCAAGCATTATCCAAACTACTTGCTCATCATTATCGACGTGTTTCTTCCAAGCATCAAATGTATCTTGGTCAGTATCTTCTATGGGTTCAGGGGGAAATGGTCTTTCAAGAACATAGAGAATCTTTTCTTGTCGTAAGACAATTTTAAGGTTTCTAAACCAGTAATTGTAGTTGTCCCCTTTGAGCTTATGCTCATCAAGGATGGAACGAAGTGATACTCTGTTTTCCATTTGAATGTTTGTGAAATATTTTAACCCACTTGTTAAGAGAAAATGTTAAAATTAGGAATATGTTTTCATTAATGTTTCATAATAATATGGGATTTTAATATTATGAAGTTGCTCCCACTCAATTGTTTTAAAATTTTAAGCAAATCGCATCAACCCCAATATGATGGATTTCTTATGGGCAAGGATCCCATTATCATCATTTCATAACTCCGACTAGGGCCGATCGTTATAAAATATGATAATTAGGTAGGTTCCCAACCAATTTATGATATAAATCACAATTCCTTGATCATTGGGTTAGGCAATCAAACATGCCATAGCTTATGCTAGTCCTTATGGACACCCAATCTTTGCCACTAAGTTATAGGACCACGCCTAAGGGTCGTTGTGTCTTATGACTCAGAAAAGTCAAACCATTATCAATAGTACGATTTATGGACAAATTGGTATTGGTCAGTCTTGTAAAGCCTAGTCCTGCCAATACGGTTTAAGCCATTTTCTATACTTTACAATGGGAGGCAAATTTTAGACTTAAATTATTATTGAGGATTTTAGCAAGTTTAAGTGAATAACTGTCAAATGGATTCCTCCTTTGAAAATTCCCCAGAGGGAGGGTGGAACGAACTCTCTTAAATACCCTTACCGCTTAGGCTCTTATTGCCTTGGTGACAGGAATAAATAATAGATCCTCCAAATTAGTCCAACACTTTAAATATGCTTTAAGGTAAGATTTGAGTAAATGATTATCTAGATGTCTTCACAGCTTTTCCTTTTGGCTATAAAAAGATAGTGAGTGAAGGAAGACACCAAATCATTATCTAACTCTAGTAATACATTTGGTTAAATTAACTTTAGTTGGAAAGTTTTAATAACCCCTTGGTCCCAACCCACTTGTATCTTTTATAATGTATTTTATTATAAACAAGTGATTTATATTTATTAGCCTTAATGGTAAAAAATCTCTAAGTTCATCACGAAATAATTACTTAGATAAGGGATAAGCAATACACTCTCTATTTCTTAGAAAGTCTCTAGATGCTTGCACCCTAAAATAATCATGCCAATTCTAATCATACATAGAATCATCAAGCATATGAGTTTTAATATGTTGGAATTATTTTAGGCATTAAATAACTTTGATTAATATTTAATTATGATATTGCATTTTATTTTATTCAAATAAATTTACTATTCACGTTTTTCTGCAGACGCGTGAACTTTAAATGCAATTTCACAATTCAAATCTTAACTAAATCATGCAAAACTTATGCCTACAATTACATTCAGGGTGTTAGCTTTCCAACGAGCTTTTAAACACCCAATTTCGAGTTCAAATGAGAGAGAACTAATCAAAACAAAAATGGTGCGCTGATACCACTGTTGGGAAGTGGCTGCGAGGGCGCAGCGGAAAATTAAAATTATTATGCCGCTTTCCTTTTGCCCAAGACCCATTTGTTTTTATTATTCTACAAGCCTAGGCATGTTACTATATATTCTAAGCATAAAACTCATAAAACATGCAAAGAACATAAACCTAAACATGCTAACTATCATAAGAACTCTAAATAAAATAAAGAAAGAAAAAGACTTACTTGAACCGTAGACTCCTCCAGTCCTCCCTCCAATCTACAACCTTTTCTCGAACTCAGCAAGCTCTTCCACGTTCCAAAGAGCCACCCAAGTGTGTGGCCTCCAAAGATGCACACACCAAAGCCAAAACTCAACGGCAAGACTACGCCTTTAGTGCACGGGTATTTTGCCCTTGGTGCTAGCCTAGGCAAATACCTCAAAACTTTTAACTCGAGGTTCCTCTAGTCAATTAGACTTAATGATCCTCAAAATCAGTGGCTTACTCTAAAACTTTAGAGTTGCTCACTTATATAAACCCAATATATGAAAGGTTTTGTGTAAAACTTTGTGAAGAATTCTTTGGGTTTATATAGTGCTACAAAGACAACAAAATTAATTAAGAATCCGATGTGGGATAAAAGCTAATTTAATCTTAGCAATTGGATCTTAATTTATTGGTTTGATGAGATTATAAAACCCTAATAAGAGTTTGGGCCGAATTGGAATTCAAAACAAATAACAATTTTTTTACTATTCACGTTACTATTTAGGTGAATAGTTTTTTTTTATTCCAATCCCAAAGTTCCCCTTGTTGGACAATTATGACCCATAGCGTCACTATTTGTACAGATCATGGTGTTGTTGTACAAATTAACTATGTGACAAAGGAGATTGCACTCTTATCATTTGTGATTAGATCACCAAGATATATAAATGACCTTATGATTTGTTCCTGGATTGAGAATGATATGAGACAGTATCAGTCCACAAAGGATAAATCATTAAATATCCCTAGTTAGAGTATTATCGAGATTGGACATCGATAAATACGTAAAAGATTAGTATTACACTTGTGCGCGTTGTGAGGGCATAACAGCATAGTTCTCATA
The DNA here is from genome assembly GCA_019454045.1 of Zanthoxylum bungeanum. NCBI lineage: Eukaryota > Viridiplantae > Streptophyta > Magnoliopsida > Sapindales > Rutaceae > Zanthoxylum > Zanthoxylum bungeanum. The sequence goes on from SKCR01031846.1 coordinate 75,503, forward strand.
TATTTGGGTATAGGATGCTCATGCAAGTGTAATAGGAGGTTGTGTTTTACCGATGGTAGGGAAACAGCTTCGCTCTGGATAGACCCACTCGGAATTCCATTGGTAGTATGACTATGTGTCTATGGAAGTCCGAAATCAGGGTAGGTGTATTTGGTCTTAACCTGAGACTTGCACCACTAATACTTACGACAATCAATATGCTTTGGTTTTGGTCGTCCAGGGCTTTAACCGGTTTCTGTGTAGGCCTCTTCTGGGCATATCGAGAATCGTAGTGTGTTGGGTGTGATGTCAAGACGGAAGTATCACTCCAGTCATAGTGGAGATGATGGTCACGTAGGATACGGGACTGGTTCTCTTAAATGCTACAGCTATTGGGATATTATGACAAGGTCATGTATATCTGATTATAGAGACTAGTTACCAGACATCCGACATGTGCTTCGTACGGGGCAGACACAATTCCAGCCCCAGGTCTATCACGTGATCATCCGATACTGGATCGACATACACAATACCACGTATACTACGCCTGATATAGATCGTTTATTCTTGTAAGCATGTTTCTGGAGAATTGGGTAGGCATGGCGCTTTGCTAGAAGCCAACCCTGTCTTGTAAATTGGTAAAACATAGTACTTGGTACTTACATGTTCGGATAGTCCGACGACCCGATTTACTGCCAACATATTCGGGGATCTCATGGGTCGCTTCCCGAAGATTCACCGATGACGTATGACTCGCACTTAATTAATCTTGGATTAATTCGATGAGAGAGAAAATTAATATGGGATTAATTGCGGAGATATTTTATCTGGGATAAAATATTAATTAAAAGAGAGATAACGATTAATTTGGAATTAATCGATAAAATTAATATATTCGATATATTAAACGAAATTGGATTTCGACGCAGAATTAAAATTAGATTTTAATTTGGGCGAACGAGTTAATTTAGAATTAATTCGTTAGCGACGTGAATAGTGATTTCGCTAGGCATAATCATTTAATTGCGTCGCAACGGAAAATTCGATAATTTGGAATTAGCGAACCCGAGCCCGAAATTGTTTACGAGCGCATTCGCATTTCGAATTCGTGTGTGGCGCGCAAGTCAAATCAAGCGTCAAATCGCTAGTCGCATCAAGCGTCAAATCACATGTCACTTTGAGTGATGTGACTAGTTGTCACTTGTGATTGATGTGAGTTGGTGGATAGCATTTAATGCCATTTTTAGAGCCAAATTTATGTTGACTTTTTGAAAGTGGTATTAGGTATATGTTTAAATTATTTTTGGAAAATAATTTATCTAATATAAACATTTTATCTCTCTATGGTTCACGTTTTTCTTTTGGAGCCAAAACCACACACTCTCTCTCTCATTCATCTCATCTCTCTCACGCCCACAAGGGGCTGCTCCTTCTTCTGTTCTGCCTTTAAACCATGACAGTGAAGGGAGAAACCAGTGAGTATTTTGTGGCAAAATACAAGAGAGCTAGCACTCAAAGAGACATATGAAGGTGATAGGGGAACCCACCCGTGTGCATGGAATACCATTCAAGAAGCTTGGAGCATCAAGGATCATCCATGGCCGAATTTCTTGGAGGACCAAACAGCCCACTACCGTGAGCAGTAAGGAGGAGTCATAAAGTTTTTGTCTTCACTCGCGTCGCTCGACCGATCATTTTGAGTATTTTGCAACTCCTTTGAATGTATTCACATGTATTTTCATTGCTTATAATGATCCTTGGGACCTTAGAGAATTCCAACAATGGTATCTTGAGCCGATATTGAGCATGAAAATGATTTAGGGTTAAAAATTGGGTAAAATTGATTTGAGCATGAATAATGAAATTGGATGATTTAATATGCTTAATTGATGTTTAATTGAAGATTGATTGGATCAATTTGATGAAAAGGTGTTTGGAACATTTTTCCCCAATTTTTGATGTGTTGGCCGAATGTCAACTATGCCATAATGTCTTGGATTTTGATTTTTTGATCATTGGATGTGTTGGACATCAATTGGGGATGTTGATTTAATGTTGATTTGGATTCCATTGGATTGGATTTAAAATTGGACATGAAAATCCCCTTGGCCGAGACATGAGAAGCATGTAATTGGGGTTTTGATTTTTGTTAAATGTGTTGGACATGATTTAATGTTAAAGAGTATGATTAATTAGGCTAATTGATGTTTTAGAAATGTTAATTGGGTAATTAATTATGTAATACACTTTAGGTAATAAATTGTGAAATTGGATTTTGTAATTTAATTGAATTGGGCTTAATTTTGTTAAATTGGGCTTTTAAAGTTGTTATTGGGCTTGGTTGTACTAAGTTGAGTTTAGGCTAAATTGGTTGGATCCAATTGGGCCCAAAACCGCATCCATAAAGCCCAAATGCGACTAATGGACCTATAAAGTTTAATTGGGCCTAATGGGCCTAAATTGATTTCTAGGCTTATGGGGTAATTCCCGGATTGGACCTTGGTTACCGGTTTGACCCGAGTTGACCAAAAGTCCACGCCTTAAAGAAATTAATTAAAAGCCCATTGGACTTTAATTAAATAAACGTTGGACGTTAATCGGGCTTTGAGACCCGTAACGATTAAATTTGGAATTTAAGTCGTAAAGGTTCGTTAAATAAAGTGTGATATTTAATTTGGAATTAAATAGCGAATTAGTATTAAATACAAATTGAATTGGATTTAATTATGTAGTTTAATTTAATTCAAGAATTCGTACTTTGAGTACTTATTCGCAAAATGAGTTTGACTCGAGCAAAATCAAATCATTGTTTGAACAATGGATGGTCACTAATTATCAGATTAATTAATTTGATTAGATTGATTGATAGCATGCTTGTGTGAATACATGGTTGCGATGCATGAATAATGTATATCGGATGGATATTAGATGGGTGGGGTAATTTTAGAAATTGTTGTAATAAATTTGGAATTTATTAATTGGACCTGCGTGTCCAGCCTATCACCTCCATATTCTTGTATTCTCTTCTCACCTATTCCCCTCAATGTAAATGAGGTTTCTTTAGAAGTGTAGTAGTGTAAAGTAGGTTAGAGGTGATAGGAAGTAGGTGATACATGTGTTATCGGGAGAGAGAAATGGAGAGATTTGATCTAGGATCAATGTGTAAAGTATCCATCCGCATATCATTATTATTTTTTATACGCGCTTTATATGTATTTAGAATGCATGTTTAAGGGTGTATGATGATGAGACCTTAACAAAGATAATAAATTGGTTGCCAATTTGCACTTGAAAAACCCTCGCAAAATATTAAGCGTTTTTCCTCCATTGAGTGATTTACTCAAGATCCGAGACTGGCATTGGCTTGTTGGCCAAAGTCAAGGCCTTTGTCTGTCGAAGATGTGTTTGAATCACGAGAGCTTTATTCCATATCGGGTGTCGTGTCCAAGTTGTGGTTGTTGGCCAAAGTCAAGACCATTTCTTGTCCATCGACATTGATTACGAAGCTTTCCATGGTCAATGGGTCGCGCTTGACTGGGATCACTAAGTTTGTTGTGCCAAATCCAAGGCTTAGTGATTCAGAGGAAAAGGTTAGGCAATACATTGGATGTATTGGCATATATAAGATATATGTTTCGGACTTGGACGTCCCCCTACTGGATCTAGGAATTGGATTGGATCCAATTGATCTTAGAGATCTACCTAGTTAATTATCATACAATTTATTGGCCAAAGTCAAGATTGTGTGATATTTAACGGGATCCTAGCCCGCTAGGAGGAAACCGGTTTCCCGAGTACTCGACAGAGGGTTAGAGGCTCGCCGAAAAATAGTGGGAGGCAAGAATTGAATTTGCAATATTCGTTTAATTACTTGCCATACGCGTCAAACAATATCATTCGTCAAATAAATTAAATGTTAGTTGGACTAATATTTAAACGTTTTTTTAATTAACAGTTGAACTGTATTCAAACTATTCATTTATAGTTGATTTTATAATTGGATTATAGTAATCAATATAATTGATTTTAATCTATTAAATTATAGTTGATTAATAGTTGGACTATTGTAATCATTATAATAAATAGTACCAAAATCGTTGATTAAATAGTTGGACTATTAAAATCAAGATAAAATTGAAAGATTGACATTTTAAAACTAAACCTAGGGAAATATATTTAAATGGTTTAATTTTCATATTGGGAATAAATTTCAGGATGGTCCTGGAAAATAATAAGTTACTTTATTTGATAAAATAACATATTATGCCTATGCCGGAGGAGTTAAGCAAATAGTAGAGTATAATCTTTGGAAGATTTATGTAATGATAACTTTAGTGCTTAATCCATTAAGCTTGTCGCCGTAGTAGACTCCTTAATTTTGAATCAGACTAAGATTAGATCCTTAAAGTATGATAATGAAATTGAAGGATCTTCATAGATTTATTTTAGATCTTAGAAGTACTAAATTGCAATTGATAACTCTTGGAGAGTTAATAACTATTCTCAAGAGATAAATTCAAAGTTTGCAATATGGCAAGTAGCGCAAGGCGCACCTTACTTCGATATTCTAGAAACCCGAGGCTTGGCCAAAGGCTTCTGGAATATGAAAAGGGCAAAGGCAAAAATATTATAATCTTTTAGAAAGATAAAGGACATATCCCAAAATGTCTGCCTAAATGTGGCAAACGGGATTGCGGAAGCGTGACTGCCGTTTGGACAAAGCAGACATGAAGGAATTGAAGACGAGCAAGGCTCTGACTTCAATATGTTTGTCAAGATTATGTTCATACTAGTATTGAAATTAGATTTTAAATACTTAGTGTGGTACATAAATACATACTGGTGTTCAGAATCTGCTATGAGCAGGATACTGACTTCAATTGAGATTAATATGCGAATAGAAACGGGACGAAAGTCACTTGTTCAACCGTAGATACCTAATTTAGGAACTACCCTTCGGGTGGGTACCTAAATTTGGAAAGTGTATAATGTAACTAGTTTGACTAGAAACATTATCTCTATATCAGTGTTTAACCGCTGCGGGTGAACCTTTATATTCTAGAACACTAAAGTGTTTTATTATATAAAGATGATATTGAGATAAACACATTTGATGTGAATAACAGAATTTATATTTTGAATATAAATAAATCTAAAAAATATAACATGACAAACAAATAGCTCAAACTGATTTGATCAGAAGAAATTTAATTGTGGCATTGTTGTCTGGGACACAATTAAACAAGAATCGTATATCCACACTTTCGAAGAGTGGATACTATGACTAATTTGATTCCATTCAAATAAAGTCTACGAATCTAGTTTATTAGGTAAAGTACCTAAAACACCTTTACTTGGTAAAAGTGTAAGTGCCACCGATTTGTAAGCCCTAGTTCATAGTGAAGCAAGTAGGCCCATGTCTAGCTAGGCTAGAGGTGGATATGAATATTTCGTGACCTATACGGATGTGGCATCGCGTTATGGTTATGTGTTTCTTTTGAAGAACATAAATCAGAAACTTTTAAGTTTCGACACGAAAATAGACAAACAGATCGGCTATAGTATTATACCGTCACGGTAAGACCGTAATGGAAAATACTTAAGCAATAAGTTTCTAATATACTTGAAAGAGTATAGTATTCTTTTAATGAGGACTCCTTACGGAACACGTCAATCCTGACGGTGTGTCCGAACTGAGTAACCGAATTTTGTTAGACATGATAAGGTTAATCATGAGTCGCTCTGAGCTACCATTTCCTTCAACGGATACGTATAACAGTGCGGAACTTATTTAGAATAAGGTTCCATAAAAATCTGTTGACAGATTTCATATTAGATATGAACAGGAACGAAACTGGGTTTCTCATTCCTGAAAATTTGGAATGCTAGGCATATGTTTGGATGATACCAAACTAGAACCCAAATTGGATAAGTGCCAATTATAGGTTATCCTAGGGATACCAAAGTATAGTACTTATACAACTCACTAGAGAATAATTTAATTGTTTCTCGCCATGCGGTTTTCCTAAGAGGAATACCGATATGCAGTGGTAAGTGGGAAGATAGTAAAACTCACTGAAAATCGGAGTAATACTATTCAAAGGCACCGATTCCTAATGGAACACATATAATTCATCAATGATGAAACTATACCAATAATCTTCGAATACACAAGAACCGCGTAGGTCGGAGAGAGTCAGAAAACAACCTGGGGTATGGGTTTCTGATCTCACCTCGTAAAGATGTCTATCTTATTGAGGTATACCACCTGACTACGTATGAGGAAGTAATACAAGGTATCGACTCCCTATTATGACAAAGTATCATAAATCCAAATTGGATTCCATATATATACTATTGGTACTATATAAGTCTTCAAGGAAGACATACATGGATGGCAACATTCAAACGTATAAAGCTAGGCTTTTTAGCGGAAAGGTATCGTTATCAACATTGTGTCGATTACGATTCAACCTTTTACCTGTTGCCACGGGAATCCATTTGGATAATGCTTGCTAACACTGCATGTTTCATTTATGAAATATATCAGCTTAACGAGAAAATCGATTTCCTGAAAAGGAAACCTTTTGGAGGATGTTTACAACATCCTGTCGGTTTTCTCGTGCAATAACTAGCAAACAAGGTTTGCAGGTTATTCGATCCATGTTTGGATTGAAGCAAGCACATGTTCTTGGAATTATCGTTTTGATGTAATCATAATTGTTTATGATTTAATTCAAAACGAAAATGATTCTTGTGTATAAAAGAGGGTTAGTGGGAGTGCACTACAGGGCTATCCTATACAATAATGATAATATATGTCATTTCTTGGAAATGATATTCCCATAAAACAATCGGTGAAAGCTTGGCTTTCGAGGAAAACTCTCCGAGAACTCGTACATTGAAAAATGTACGCGACCCGGTGTCTCATACGCTTTGAGCATATGGATTCACAAACAGGCCAAATCAAGTGATAGTCACTGGATTGATGTTAAGAACATCCGTTAGTATCTTAGAGAACTAAGGATGATGTCTTAGTCTATGGAGAAGGAGAACTTAAAGTGACTGGGATCACTGTAGCAAGTTTCCAAACCGATAAAATGACTACAAGTCACAAAACGGTACTACAAAGTTTGAATAACGGAACAATGAGCTGGAAATCTTCCAAGCAAGATACTGTTACCGTATAAACAACAAATACGGGTTATTGCTGCAGCTGAGGCAGCAATAGAAGCCATCTGGGTCAATAATAAATCTAATTAGATTAGATATAGTTCTGTTAGCAGCTGAGCTAGGCTACAACACAGGCTAAAGAATTAATGATCTCATCAACGATCCAGATATATACTTCGACTATTCATCTGATTCGTTTGGATCATACATCGTGGCGATGTGACGATCGAATAAATCGCATCAGACGATAATCATGCAAATCCGCTGACGAAAGCATTTTCTCAGCAGTTTGAGGCAACTGTACATAGTTCGGGTGTAAGACATTCGAGTGACTGGCTATAGGCCAAGTGGGAGATTGTTGGACAATTATGACCCATAGCGTCACTATTTGTACAGATCATGGTGTTGTTGTACAAATTAACTATGTGAAAGGAGATTGCACTCTTATCATTTGTGATTAGATCCCAAGATATATAAATGATAAGAGGTCCTTATGATTTGTTCCTGGATTGAGAATGATATGAGACAGTATCAGTCCACGAAGGATAAATCATTAAATATCCCTAGTTAGAGTATTATCGAGATTGGGCATCGATAAATAAGTAAAAGATTAGTATTACACTTGTGCGCGTTGTGAGGGCATAACAGCATAGTTCTCATATATTTGGGTATAATATGCTCATGCAAATGTAATAGGAGGTTGTGTTTTACCGATGGTACGGGAAACAACTTCGTTCTGGATAGACCCCATTGGAATTCCATTGGTAGTATGACTATGTGTCTATGGGAAGTCCGAAATCAGGGTAGGTGTATTTGGTCTTAACTTGAGACTTGCACCGCTAATACTTGCGACAATCAATATGCTTTGGTTTTGGTTGTCCATGGCTTTAACCGGTTTCTGTGTACGTCTCTTCTGGGCATATCGAGAATCGTAGTGTGTTGGGTGTGATGTCAAGACGGAAGTATCACTCCAGTCATAGTGGAGATGATGGTCACGTAGGATACGGGACTGGTTCTCTTAAATGCTACAGCTATCGGGATATTATGACAAGGTCATGTATATCCGATTATAGAGACTAGTTACCAGACATCCGACATGTGCTTCGTACGGGGCAGACACAATTCCAGCCCCAGGCCTATCACGTGATCATCCGATACTGGATCGACATACACAATACCACGTATACTACGCCTGATATAGATCGCTTATTCCTGTAAGCATGTTTCTGGAGAATTGGGTAGGTATGACGCTTTGCTAGAAGCCAACCTTGTCTTGTAAATCGGTAAAACGTAGTACTTGGTACTTACGTGTTCGGATAGTCCGACGACCCGATTTACTACCAACATATCCGGGGATCTCATGGGTCGCTTCCCGAAGAGTCACCGATGACGTATGACTCGCACTTCATTAATCTGGGATTAATTCGATGTGAGAGAAAATTAATTTGGGATTAATTGCGGAGATATTTTATCTGAGATAAAATATTAATTAAAATATAGATAACGATTATTTTGGAATTAATCGATAAAATTAATATATTCGATATATTAAACGAAATTAGATTTCGACGCAGAATTAAAATTAGATTTTAATTTGGGCGAACAAGTTAATTTAGATAAATTCGTTAGCGACGTGAATAGTGATTTCGCTAGACATAATCATTTAATTGCGTCGCAACGGAAAATTTGATAATTTGGAATTAGCGAACCCAAGCCCGAAATTATTTGCGAGCGCATTCGCATTTCGAATTCGAGTGTGGCGCGCAAGTCAAATCAAGCGTCAAATCGCTAGTCGCATCAAGCGTCAAATCACATGTCACTTTGAGTGATGTGACTAGTTGTCACTTGTGATTGATGTGAGTTGGTGGATAGCATTTAATGCCATTTTTAGAGCCAAATTTATGTTGACTTTTTGAAAGTGGTATTAGGTATATGTTTAAATTATTTTTGGAAAATAATTTATCTAATATAAACATTTTATCTCTCTATGGTTCACGTTTTTCTTTTGGAGCCAAAACCACACACTCTCTCTCTCATTCATCTCATCTCTCTCACGCCCACAAGGGGCTGCTCCTTCTTCTGTTCTGCCTTTAAACCGTGACAGTGAAGGGAGAAACCAGTGAGTATTTTGTGGCAAAATACAAGAGAGCTAGCACTCAAAGAGACATATGAAGGTGAAAGGGAAACCCACCTGTGTACAAATATATTTATGAATTCCTAAATTATTTGTTACAAAGGGCCCCCTCGGAGTCACCATAACAAAAACATGATAGAGTAGAAATTAAAGAACTAAATGGAATGAGCCTCGGGCTCGTTGGCAACGACGGGAGCCTCGGGTTCAGGGGCAGAAACATGTAATTTGGGTTCCGAAGCGAATTGGTCATGCTCGATGACGGGCTAGTCAGGTCCAGTGAGAGGTTCAGTGGGTCCGGCAGCGTATAGGTTGGGCTCAAAGGCGGACTCGGAGGCATAGGCCGACATTTCAGTGTATGCAAAGTAGATGAGGAGCCGGGTATATCTTCGATCTGCACAAAAGAGATTGGCACAAGACCTTGGTCGACCATGGGATCTTGGCCATCCCATGAGTCTTCGTAGAGGCCACGACAGACTTCTTCCAAAGATATTTCCCTTTGCATATTTTCACCACATTGTGAACCAGATTCAAGTCCGTTTCGGGCTGAAATATCTCAAAGTTCCCGACACAACTCTCTAGCCCTTCGATTTTCACTTCGTCTTTAGCGGACTCCAACCGAAAGAACTCCTCGGTCTTCCACTTCCTCAAGTCCTCATAAGATTTGTTGGATCCAACTGGGCCCAAAACCATAACCATAAAGTCCAAATATGACTTAATGGACCTTTAATATTTTAATTGGGCCTAAATTGGTTTATTGGCAAATAAGGGTGATTCCTTAAATGGGCTTTGGTATTTGGGTTTGACCCATATTGACCAAAAGTCCATGCCTTATGAAATTAATTAAAAGCCCATTGGACTTTAATTAAATTAACATTGGATGTTAATCGGGCTTAGAGACCCGTAACGATTAGATTTGGAATCTAAGTCGAAAAGGTACATTAAAAAGTGTAATTATTTAATTTGGAATTAAATATAGAATTAGAATTAAATACATATTAAATTGGATTTAATGTTGTAGTTTAATATAATTCGTGAATTCGTACTTTGAGTATTTATTCTTAAAACGAGTTGGACTCGCGCAAAATCAAATCGTTGTTTGAACATTGGATGGTCATTAATTTTCAGATTATTAATTGGATTAGATTGATTGATAACTTGCTTGTGTGAATACATGGATGCGATGTATGAATAATGTATATCGGATGGATATTAGATGGGTGAGGGCAATTTTGGAAATTGTTGTAATAAATTTAGAATTGATTAAATTGGACCTGTGTGTCCAGCCTATTACCTCTTGACTCTGTGTATTTATCTTCTCACCTATTCCCAATGTAAATGAGGTTTCTTTAGAAGTGTTATGTAATCGGGTAGAAGTAATACTTGTGCTAGCGGGAGAGAGGAAATGGAGAGATTTGTTCTAGGAACAATGTGTTAAATATCCATCCTCATATCATTATTATATTTATTTACGCGCCTTATTATGTATTTAGAATGCATGTTTAAGGGTGTATGATGATGAGACCTTAACAAAGATAATAAATTGGTTGCCAATTTACGCGAAAAGCCCTCAACACATATTAAGCATTTTTCCTTCCATTGAGTGATTCTTACTCAAGATCCAAGACTGGCACTAGCTTTTTGGCCAAAGTCAAGACCTTTGTCCGTCGCGGATGTGTTTGAATCATGAAGGCTTTGTTCCATATCGGTGTCTTGTCAAAGTTGT
>SKCR01031847.1:0-129203 GCA_019454045.1 Zanthoxylum bungeanum
GTACCTAAAATACCTTTTACTTGGTAAAAGTGTAAGTGTCATCAATCTATTAGCCCTCGTTCATAGTGACGTAAGTGGGGCCATGTCTAGCTAGGCTAAATGTGGAAATGAATTTATCGTGACCTTTACGGATGTGGCATCGCGTTATGGTTATGTGTTTCTTATGAAACACGAATCGAAAACTTTTAGAGTTTCGACACGAAATAGACACACAGATCGGCTAAAGTATTAAAACCATCACGGTTTGACCATGATGAAAATACTTAAGCAGTAAGTTTCTCAAATACTTGAAAGAGTATAGTATTCTTTCAATGAGGACTCCTCCTGGAACACGTCAGTTTGACGGTGTGTCTGAACGGAGAAACCAAATTTTGTTGGACATGATAAGGTTAATCATGAGTCGCTCTGAGCTACCATTTTCCTTTAAAGGGATAAGCATTTAACAGTGCAATACTTATTTTGAATAAGGTTCCATGAAAATCTGTTTGACAGATTTATATTATATGAACAGAATGAACAGAAAGAAACTGGGTTTTCTCACTCCTGAAGATTTGGGATGTTGGGCATATGTTTGGATGATACCAAACAAGAACCCAAATTGGACAAGTGCCAATTGTAGGTTATCCTAGGGAAACCAAAGTATAGTACTTATACATCTCACAAGAGAACATTTTAATTGTTGCTGCCATGCGGTTTTCCTAAGAGGAATACCGATATGCAGTGGTAAGTGGGAGGATAGTAAAACTCGATGAAAATCAGAGTAATACTATTCAAAGCACCAAGTCCTTAATGGAACACAAACAGTTCATCAACGATGAAACTGTACCAGTAATCTTCTAATACACAAGAACCGCGTAGATCGGAGAGAGTCAGAAAACAACCTGGGTATGGGTTTCTGATCTCACCTCATAAAGATGTCAATCTTATTGAGGAATACGAATTGACTACGTATGAGGAAGTGATACAAGGTATCGACTCCCTATTATGGCAAAGTGCCATGAGTCCGAAATGGATTCCATGTATATCAACTATGTTTGGACACTAGTTGTTGTACCGCAAGGCATTGTGCCTATTAGTACTATATAAGTCTTCAAGGAAGACATACGTGGATGGCAGCATACCAACGTACTAAGCTAGGCTTGTAGTGGAAAGGTATCGTTATCAACATTGTGTTGATTACAATGAAACCTTTTACCTGTTGTCATGGATAAATCCATTTGGATAATACTTGCTGATACTGCATGTTTCATTCATGAAATATGGCCGTTGAACGTCAAAAATCGCTTTCCTTAAACGGAAACCTCTTTGGAGGATGTTTATAACATCCTGACGGTTTTGTCATACCAAAACTAGCAAACAAGGTTTGCAGATTATTCGATCCATGTTTGAATTGAAGCAAGAATTAGGTTCTTGGAACTATCGTTTTGATGTAATCATAATGGTGTATGATTCGATTCAAAACGCAAATGATTCTTGTGTATATAAGGAGGTTAGTGGGAGCGCACTGAGAATGATGTCCTAAATAATGATGATATGTCATTTCTTGGAAATGATATTCCCATATTATAATCGGTGAAAGCTTGGCTTTCATGAAAACTCTCCGTAGAATTCTGGGAGTGCAAACAATTTATTCTAGGAATAAAGATCTACTGGGATAGATTTAAAGTTGTTAACACTCTCTGAGAACTCGTACATTGAAAAATGTACGTGACCTGGTGTCTCATACGATTTGAGCATATGGAGTCACAAACAGGTCAATCCAAGTGATAGTCACTGGATTGATAATAAGAACATCCGTTAGTATCTTAGAGAACTAAGATGATGTGTCTTAAACTATGGAGAGGAGAACTTGAAGTGACTGGGATCACTGTTGCAAGTTTCCTAACCGATAAGCGACTAAAAGTCGTAACAACGGTACTATACAGTTTGAATAACGGTACAGTGAGCTGGAAATCTTCCAAGCAAGATGTTGTTGCCGAATAAATAACAAATGCGGGTTATTGCTGCGGCTGAGGCAGCAATAGAAGCCATCGGGTCATTACAAATCTAATTAGATTAGATATAGTTCTGTTAGCAGCTGAGCTAGGCTACAGCGCAGAATAAAGAATTAATGGTCTCATCAACGATCCAGATATATACTTCGACTATTCATCTGATTCGTTCGGATCATACATCGTGGCGATGTGATGATCGAATAAATTGCATCAGACGATAATCATACAAATCCGCTGACAAAAGCCTTTCCTCAGTAATTTGAGCGAACCGTACATAGTTCGGGTGTAAGACACTCGAGTGACTGGCTATAGGCCAAGTGGGAGATTGTTGGACAGTTATGACCCATAGCGTCACTATTTATACAGATCATGGTGTTGTTGTACAAATTAACTATGTGACAAGGAGATTGCGGTCTTATCATTTGTGATTAGATCACCTAGATGTATAAATGATAGGAGGTCCCTATGATTAGTTCCTGGATTGAGATGATATGAGACAGTATCAGTCCTCGAAGGATTAATCATTAAATATCCATAGTCGTAGTATTATCGAGACTGGACATCGATAATGCGGAATAGACTAGTATTGCACTTGTGCGCGTTGTGGGAGCACAACGGCATAGTTCTCATTTATTAAGTATTGGATACTTATGCAAGTGTGATAGGAGGTTGTGTTTACCGATGGTGCGGAAACAGCTTCGCTCTGGATAGACCCCTCGGAATTCCATTGGTAGTATGACTATGTGTCTATGGAAGTCCGATATCAGGGTAGGTGTATTTGGTCTTAACCTGAGACTTGCATCGCTAATACTTGCGACAATCGGTATGCTTTAGTTTTGGTCGTCCAGGGCTTTAACCGGTTCTGTGTACGCCTCTGCTGGGTATATTGAGAATCATAGTGTATTGGGTGTGATGTCAAGATGGAAGTATCACTCCAGTCATAGTGGAGATGATGTCACGTAGGATACGGTACTAGTGCTCTTAAGTACTGCAGTCATCGGGATATTATGACTAGGTCATGTATATCCGATAATAGAGACTAGTTACCAGACATCCGACATGTGCTTCGTACGAGCAGGCACACATTCCAGCCCCAGGCCTAGCACGTGACATTAGATACTGGATCGCAATACGCAATACTATGTATACTACGCCTGACATAGATTATATATTCCAGTAAGAATATTTCTGGAGAATTGGGTAGGCACGGTGCTTTCTAGAAGCCAACCATGTCTTGTAAATCGGTAAGCACGTGGTACGAGGTACGCACGTATTCGGATAATCCGATGACCGTATTTACTGCCAACATATCCAGGGATCTTGGGTCGCTTCCCAAAGATTTACCGATGACAGTTGACTCGAATTAGAATTAATCTGGGATTAATTAAGAGAGAGAATTAATCTGGGATTAATTAAGATGGAGAAAATTAATCTGGGATTAATTTAGGTATTATTTAATCTGGGATTAAATGTGTTCGGAGAGAGAGAACGCGATTAATTTGGAATAATCGGTAGATAGAATAAATTTAATAGTTAAATTCGATTTTTCTATTCAATTTATTCGTATGGGCTAAAATTAATATATCGGATATATTAATATGAATTGGATTTCGTTACGAAATTAAAGTCGGACTTTAATATGAACGAACGAATTAATTTAGAATTAATTCGTAGACGACATTCGTAATATATTTGCGAGGCATCGTTATTTAATTAAATTAGATTTAATTATTTAGCGACGAGAATTCGTTTAATCGGATTAAATGGATCAGAGCCGCGGCAAATGTTCGTAGAGACATTTGAATTTTGAATTCAAATGTGGGGCCCACTTTAAATGTGGTAGTTGGGAGAGTGGTTGGCATTTATGCCATACCATCCACTTTCCAACCACCTTGGAATGGTTTTGGCAAAACCATTTACCCAACCACCTTGTTTAGGTGAAAAGGGTAAATTGGCTTTTACCAAAACCCTTCTCTCTCTCTCATTTGTGTATGCTTCACAAAAAAACACACTTGGAACAAAATGGAAACCCTAATATCCTCCAAATGGGCGTGAATATAGTCTCACTCTTCTCTTTGATTTTGTGGCAAAATCAAGTTAGCTAGCACTTCATGGAATCAACTAAGGTGATAGGGAAACTAACTCAAGGGTTGGAATCATCACTCAAAGCTTGGATCTTGGAGATCTTCATTCACAAATCAAAGCTTGGAATCACAAAGGAAGGATCTTGGAAACCAACTCAAAGCTTGGAATCAACAAAGGAAGGATCTTGGAGATCTTCTTCTCAAAATTTTAAAAGCTCAAATCCATTCAATGTAAGTATTCCGCAACTTATAATGAATTTATGAACATGTTTTCATGCTTATTAGATCCTTGGCATGTTCTAGGAACACTAACATCATCACACTTGCATAAGTATCCAATACTTAAATATATTAGAACTATGTTGTTACGCTTCCATAACACGCACAAGTGCAATATTAGTCTATTCTGCATTATCGATGTCCAGTCTCGATAATACTACGACTAGGGATGTTTAATGATTAAACCTTCGTGGATTGATACTGTGTTTCATATCTTATAATCCGGAACTAATCATAAGGACTTTTATCATTTATATATATTCAAGTAATCTAATTATATATATTCAAGTAATCTAACAGAAAAGAAATGGTCATGTTCTGGTGAATAAGGTGAAGAGATTCGTCCATATCTTGAGTTTGGTAGACCTTAATGTTGGGTTCTCCTAGAACATGCCAATGATCTATTAAGCATAAAATTGTGTGAATTAACAAAGTAAGTGCGGAAATATACTCACTTTGATCGACTAAGGGATGTAGAGAATACAAAAATTTCCAACCTTTGTGTAGTGCTCCAAGCTCCTCTTTGTATGAATAGTGAACTCCAAGCTTTGATCTTTGAATTCCAAACTCACTAAGTCGTTCAAACGATCTAACCCCCTCACTCTCAGTTTCTCTGTTTTGCAGGTATTCCCAGAGGACGAGCTCGAGAGGAGGGATACCGATAGCAATCATTAGAGGGTTTGGTCCACCAGGTCGAGTCAGAGTTCAGTTCAGACAGTGTCAGAGAATGTCATGTAGCATATAGATTGTTTAGTTAAGAATATGCATATAAAAGAGTTTAAAATTGTTCATTACTAAAGTTGAGATGTGTAGTGAATTTGAGTATTTAGTTAAAAAAATATTATGCATTTATAATGTTAGTTGGGCAACGGTCTATGCATGAGTTTGATTTATATATATTATGAGTTTCACAGTTAGGAAGTCAGTGGTTCAGGGAGATAGTACGGCCTATTCATGCCGGTAACATCTCTCAGATCGGGGATGTTACAATCGCTTATATATGTGTTGCTCATCACTTATAACACCAAATCTAACCAAGCTTAAATCTAACCCTACAAAACTAATAATTCTTCATCATTATGGGAAAATGGAAATATTAACAAAAACAGAAACACTAGTAGAAAAATACAGCATACCTCAATGTAATTTCTTTGATGTTCTGATGAGAGAATACTACTTTATGAAATTAGACAAAAAAAAGTGTTGTTTTATTTTTATTTTTATTTTTTGCATTCTTTTCAAGTTATGACAGTAATTATATGTCAGGAGGATAATTTAATCTTTTTATTGAGTATTTGACTAAAATATATATAAAAAACTTAATTATGATTAATTGAGAAAAATATCTTAATTTTTTTTAACTAATTTGGCTAATTTCCCATATTATTTTAGATTTTTGGTTAAATACCTTTGTCCCATTTTTGAATCAGGAGTTTGAGTCATGTGAGTGTGAACTGTGAACTGTGAAGTGTGTATTCGCGTTTCATTTTCTTTGGTTTTTGATTTACGAGCTGGACTTTAGCATTGATATGTGTTGGGCCAGCTTTCAAGTTCCTTTAGACATATTAATTTATATTTACAGTAAAATCTTAGTTACTCAGAAAAAAATTCTGATCTGAAATTCAGCCAGATATAAACAAAAATAAAGTTCGTTTTGTAATAAATTATAATATTTTTAGATCTCTTCTAAAAGAACTTTTCTTTAGATGATAATAATTATCTATATATTACAAAAAATATATGATTCATTATATTAAAGAATTAAGATGGAATAAAAAATATTTTCTAAAATTGAGACAATAATTCATTCTTTAGAGTTTATCACATCTTTCTTTAAAATTGATGGTACTTAATAACTCACCAACATAGACACCTTCTTTGTATCATGTCTATATATTAGAGTTGACATACTCCATTAATTAATTATAAATATAGTACGTACTTTACTTTTATATCACTTAAACTAAAAGATAACTAACTCAAAATAATAATATTACAATTACAAATATATTAAGTTATAATCTACTCATGGTAATAAAATTAGTTTGGTCCCAATATTATGACTATAAGGAGGTTTTACTGTATTGATGTTTGTATTGTAATCATAAAAAAAAAAAAAAAAAAAAAACAATCTCATTTGGATTAAATTGATTTCAATCAAAAAGAAAATTTCACAAAATCACTTTTATCATTTTTATTTTTTTTTTCCAGTAATTTGTCAATGAGCTAGCTCAGCAGCCTATAACATAGACCAAATTGCCATAGGATCATTGGGCCAAAGCCCAATCAAAATGTAATAAATCTAAAGAACCCGAGGCCCAGTTATATAGTACCAATTTGGATTAAAAAAAAAATTATGGGCAATATTGCCATTTAAATTTATAACAGAAACCCTAGATAGAGAGAGATAAATTGAACAAAAACCCTAGCCACGTTTTCTGTTGTGTTACCTTCGAGCCGCGAAAATGTCGAAGCGAGGTCAGTTGCTCTCAATTTTCTCTTGCAACTCCCTGCCATTTGCTTCTTCATCAATTTATGATATGGATTTGGATTTGCATATTTATTTTCTGTTTGTTTCCCGAGGGAAAAAACTAAACGATTCAAATGCTTAGATCTCTTGCTATGTTATTTAACTCTTTGATCGATAGCATAGATCATATTTTTTTCTCTCTTTTTTTTTTTGTTTTATTTATGTTGTGTATGACCGATCTTGATTTGCTTTTTGTGGGTTTTAGGAAAAAAATTGATTTTTTTGTTAGTTGAAAAGCGAAATTGATTTTTATTTTGTCCTTATAATTATCTTGATGTGGGTTTGATGGTGGAACTGATTTTTTATTTTGTCCTTATCACTATCTTGACGTGGGTTGATTGGTGGTGGAACTGATTTTTAAATATATTTTTCCAAAATTTGTTTTCGCTTTTGTTTATAGGACGTGGAGGATCAGCAGGTAACAAGTTCAGAATGTCACTTGGTTTGCCGGTGGCAGCAACTGTGAACTGTGCTGACAACACCGGGGCAAAGAACCTTTACATCATCTCAGTTAAGGGAATCAAGGGTCGCCTAACCGATTGCCATCTGCTTGTGTTGGAGATATGGTCATGGCCACTGTGAAGAAGGTAAGCCTGATCTTAGGAAGAAGGTCATGCCCGCTGTCATTGTAAGGCAGCGCAAGCCATGGCGCAGAAAGGATGGTGTCTTCATGTACTTTGAAGGTAGTTTCTCTTTATGTATTTTGTTCAGTTTGTTGTTCGCATTTGTCATTTTGTTTATTCTGTTATTATTTTTCTATGATTGCTATGCCTTCATGATTGTGAGTGTTCTGATTTGCAATTATTATGGGCTTGTTGAAAAAAGACTGCATAATGTATGTATTCTTCTATTATAATGGCTTGCTTGAAGTTCCTGTGGTTGCATTCAAATTCCTTCTGTTGAAGGTAGAAGGATTTCTATCTAACAAGCTTTGTTGATTGTTAAACATGCTGGTTTGTTGTGAAGGTAGAACGGTTTTTATCGAACAAGCTTTACTGATTTTTAAACATGCTGGTTTGTTGTGAGGCAGAAGGGTTTCTATCTAACAAGCTTTGTTGATTTTTAAACATGCTGGTTGCTGTTGCCTTATATTAGTTCTTATGAATTAAATCTGGATTTGTATCAGTGCCTTTTGATATGTGTCTGTTTTCTTAGTTTGCCCTTCCTATTATGTTCTACCTTCTGTTGAAGGTAGAAGGATTTCTATCTAACAAGCTTTGTTGATTGTTAAACATGCTGGTTTGTTGTGAAGGTAGAACGGTTTTTATCGAACAAGCTTTACTGATTTTTAAACATGCTGGTTTGTTGTGAAGGCAGAAGGGTTTCTATCTAACAAGCTTTGTTGATTTTTAAACATGCTGGTTTGCTGTTGCCTTATATTAGTTCTTATGAATTAAATCTGGATTTGTATCAGTGCCTTTTGATATGTGTCTGTCTTCTTAGTTTGCCCTTCCTATTATGTTCTACCTTCTGTTGAAGGTAGAAGGATTTATATCTAACAAGCTTTGTTGATTGTTAAACATGCTGGTTTGTTGTGAAGGTAGAACGGTTTTTATCGAACAAGCTTTACTGATTTTTAAACATGCTGGTTTGTTGTGAAGGTAGAACGGTTTTTATCGAACAAGCTTTACTGATTTTTAAACATGCTGGTTTGTTGTGAAGGCAGAAGGGTTTCTATCTAACAAGCTTTGTTGATTTTTAAACATGCTGGTTTGCTGTTGCCTTATATTAGTTCTTATGAATTAAATCTGGATTTGTATCAGTGCCTTTTGATATGTGTCTGTCTTCTTAGTTTGCCCTTCCTATTATGTTATTCAAATTGTGACTTTGGATAGTATATTATATAGCTGTATGATTTGTCGTAGCTAAACCAATGAATCAGGTGTTGCTGGTTAAGGGTTTCATGCTCTCACATCATTTTGTGGGTTGCACGCACTGTGATTGGATGCTTCCTGGATCCTGCAATATTATCTAAATGGTTGAATATTCTATTGAGTTGGATATCTTCCATGGGGAAAAATGAATTTGGGCTTAGACGACCCACCTCATTCATCTCTAAAAATTCTATTGAGTGGGATATCTTCCATGTAGAATCTTGCTTTTCGCATTTGGCACATTTGTTTTTCACCTTTCATTTTTGGCCTTCCTTTTACAAGAATTTTGCAACCATATGAAATATTTTGAAGTTATATTATCTGGTCTGTTTGCTGGTGATGTGGTGTTGAGGATTTCTTGACTTCAAGGTTTCTTTGGACCTCCCATACTCAGCAATATTGAAGTAACCAACGTTACCCCATTCCCGGATGGTACAATTGGTTATCATCCCATTCCCGGATGGTACAGTTGGTTATCATCCCTGTCATTGGTTATTACCCCATTCCCAGATGGTACAATTGGTTATCATCCCTGTCAAGGTTGGGATACTTTTAATTTTGAAAAAAGTTTTTTAATTTGGTCAACTGAATTTCAAAGAAAAAAATCGGTGATTTGGACAAGCTATTGACCTTTTATGGTTTTTGTAATTATATTGCTCGTCTGTATCATCAGAGATATGTTGGTTATCATCGTTGCAGATGTGGTGATGCTTTGAAGCTCATTTGCTATATGTGTGTCCTACATATTTATGTAGCAATAAACATCTTTTACTATTTACAATTTTCCTGATTGTCTGTCCAACTTAATATTCTGCTATGTTCACTAAGACAAGGAGCAACCCTATTTTGAAGACAATGATTGCAGTTTTCTTTGGTTTCATTATGAAAGTACATGCATTTTTCTTCCTAAGTTTCTGAGAAGGTATATCGGTTTCTATTTGCAGATAATGCTGGTGTTATTGTGAATCCGAAGGGAGAAATGAAGGGTATATAACCAATACTCTATTTTTAAATCATGCACTACTTTTGATTTGGTTTCAACCTTTGTTTCTATGAGAGGACATGAATTAACTGTTGTATAATTGGCTTCTGTTGTTTCAGGTTCTGCCATCACTGGTCCAATTGGTAAGGAGTGCGCCGATTTGTGGCCAAGGATTGCAAGTGCAGCCAATGCTATTGTTTAAGAGCCATAACTTGTATCTTTTGTTGGACTAAAGAATTCTTAAGCCTTATAATAGGAGTAAAGCTGTTTTGAGAACTTATCTAGATTTTATATTTCTCTGATTTTAGACATGGTATTAAAGCTTGGAGTTTTGTTCATATAATTTCCGTGCTCTTTGTTTTTGAATTAAGATTCCGGTGCGATATGGTTAGTGCTTGCAATGTGTTTTGGTTAGTGCTTGCAGAGTGTATAATTACGATTCCGGTCCGATATGGTTAGTGCTTGCAGAGTGTGATTACAGATTGTTAGAGACATGACAAGAACAGCTATAGATGTATGCAGGATGGAATAGCGATAATGGTTAGAACATGTGAGTATATATAGTTCTACGAGTGTTATGTATATTCGAACTCCATATCGCAGTATGTGTACCATGGATGTGTTGATGTATTTCATAACTTTAGCTTATGTAGTACATTATCAGTTGTAGCTTAGATTTAAAGTTTACAACGTTTTCAGATAAAGACAAATTTACGTATATGAACGTTAGAAACGATTTCAGAGATATTTGTACGTAAAGACAAACGATTTCACTGAGTCCTTGTTTATAGATGATGGCATTGCATTGTATAACATGACATACATGTTCATATGGTTGTTGTGATGTTGCATGCCTAGAGAGATCTTGTGCACATGGCCAGATATAGAGTCGGGGTTAGAGGGATGGTGATATATAACGTCCCTAGACTTTAGTTCAGATCTAGATTCAGGACTAGTGGGACTGCGATACTTAACGCCCCTAGATCTCAGCTTTAGTGTCGTAGGGGTATGGCGATATGTAATGCCCCATGACACTAGTTAGGTGTTTAGTGGGACGACGATTCGTAACGCCCATAAACATTAGGTTTTACAGATAGGTGCTTAGGGGGACGACGATACTTAACGCGCCTAATCACAAGTTATTACAGTGACTTTTAATGATTTCGGATAAAATTTTTTTTAGAAAGTTTTATATCATTTCTAACTATATATATTCAAAAGTTTACACAAAAGTTTTAAAGTTTTCTAGAGTACGAGAGTTTTTGATTTCACTAGTTAT
Source organism: Zanthoxylum bungeanum (assembly GCA_019454045.1). Classification (NCBI taxonomy): domain Eukaryota; kingdom Viridiplantae; phylum Streptophyta; class Magnoliopsida; order Sapindales; family Rutaceae; genus Zanthoxylum; species Zanthoxylum bungeanum. The sequence continues at coordinate 11,023 of SKCR01031847.1, forward strand.
GGAATTTGTTGATTTGAAATTAATCTCGTCAGTGGTATGGAGATTTTCATGATGATCAATCTGCATATCTGTTTACTTTTATAAAAGAATTGATTTCCAATAGATTATCAAGTTGGAATTTCATGTATTTGATTTTGACGCTACTTGATTTTGTGTACCCTCATAGATTTTGAATTCGGTTTTACCCCCAGATGGCTTTGATATTTTATGACATATGAGATTTTTTTGTTTTACAAAATCCATACAGTTTTTAAAGTTTGTATTAAAGTTTTACGATTTTCAGATATAGAAATTCTAGCTTTTGTATATAACTTGCCCCACGAGGCCAAGTGCAGTTGTTCCTCTATATTATTGCGGTCCTAGAATATAGACCCTGCACAGTTGGTTCCCATATCTGGTGGAGATATTTTCTTTAATATGGATTTTCTGGAAGCAGTGTATGTATGTTGTGGCGGTGAATGTGGATGATGCATGAGAGTAGTTTCAAGTATTTCCAGAGTTTACTTTTTAGAAAAAAAGTTTTCAGTTTTAGTTTCTAGAATTAACAGATAACTTTCAAAAAATTACAAGTTATCAAGTTTAATGATATGATCAGAAGACTTATCTAGAAGTTCAGTTATACCTAGTTCTGATTCGATGAATAAGATGATAGTATGCTATAAGTATGTACTTTGTATAATTTGTATGTTGAGATGCATGGTCGATTTGTGATATTAATGTAAAGGTTGAGTGTTGGGTGTTTACCACATTTAGAATGCATTTTATAAGGATTCCAACGGATGGAATCAAGTGTCGATATCTTATATTGCTTAGAGGTCTGAGGTTTCAGCTCAATGTTTCAGTAAACGTTTTATAGCTAACAGTCAGTTTACACTGATCTTTTAGCTCACGTAATCCATATGAAGTAACCAGCCATAGTTTAAAATTGACTAAACCACCACGGGTTTGGGATGGCCTTATCCACGAATTTGGGTGGTTTGGTAAGTAATGTGTTAATTCTGGTTTAGGAAATTTAATGTCGATAGTATGTAATGTTGGAGTTGGTGCTCGGAGCGCCAATTTTCTTATGTATTTCCCTATAAATATTTATGTAAATATTTTATTATGAATAAAATAATCAGTTTCTATTATATAACACCTCTTTATATATGGTAAATACGTAATTGACCTTATAATGATTAGTTATGATACAGTTGCAAAAGCGTCGCAACTGACATTGAGTTGTATCATAACAATATCATTTCTTTAACAGTTCCTGGTCAAGGTTTACATTACTTGGTCAGTAAGTAAATCTGTTGAAACTGGTACATGTCGTATATTGGATTCCAATGGTAGATTATCAATGAACCATAAGTTTTGGAGACTCGTATAGACATGTAGGTGTTTATATCAGATAAACACTGAACGACTCACCGAAGATTCTTAATGGATGCTACACCAACGTCAATAAGAATCTTCTCGGGTTGAGTAGCACTATGATTCTTTGATTTGAGATACCAATGTGGATATGTGAGATATCCTCCACACTTTGATGGCAATCACGTCACCGACCTTTAAGGTCAGACCTCGGCTTGTTCGTTGGGTGTGGACTGATCCTCAGGAATCTTGTGTGTGTCAAGATAGAATACGTCAGCTCTGTGTACAGAGAATATATATTCAATATGGAATTAGCAATTTGTTAAATCCATGGGCCTGTGGTACACTGAAGTGAGTTCTAAGTGTTATTAAGAGATTTCTAATAGAAACGTCGACGTGATTATATGTATAGAGATTTAATGTTTATATCTATATCTCTGGAATAATCTGGATACCTGTGTCAGATGGATTATACGTATGCAATGACCTCGACCTGTATAGTTCAGTGATTTTATCCGTGTTCGTCATAATTTACGGGTGGGTAGATTATGGACACGAAATTGGATTTCATGAGGATATGTCTGAACCTATAGTGTCTCACTAATGAAATATACTTGTAGAGCACTATGATAACTTTTATGAATAATATTGATTATTTATAAATCGTTTAACGGTTAAACGAAAGATACATGCAAATAGACCTTTTGGTCATTTCTTAATTAATGTTTATTTGTATTTAATAAATATCTATCATTATGATAAAGTTGGGAAATGATTAAGGAGTGTGTAAGTTTGACTTTATATTAAAGAAAAAGGTTGTCAAATGGCTTTTGACTTTTTTGATATTTGTTTGAAAAATTGAAAAAATATATTGTTTATTTTTCTTACAAAATTCGGCTAATCCTAAGTATTTAAGGGTTTTATTTTTCATTTGATTAACTTTTTGCTAAGCCTCCAAATATTAGAAAAAGAAAAGTTGAGAGAAAAAGTAAAGAACAAAAGAGAAAATTGAAGAAAACTTCAAGCTTGGTAAGTTTTTTCTAACTTTCTCAAACTAGGAAAATGTTTCTAAGGTTCTTGGATATAACATGTGATGTTTGGTTATTTCTCTACTATTTTAGTTTTGTAATAAATTTGCTGGAAGCATGAATGAAAGATGTATGCAAGTATATTTATCAAAGTAAGCTTGTAAATGGTGTATAAGCTTTCTTTTGTTCATTTGATGATCTTATTGCCATTCTAGAGTTGTTAGGCCACTCATTGATGACCTAGAATTGTTCTTGAGTTTTTTCAAAGTGGTGAGACTTGTTTGGTGTTGTAGAGATTAGATTAAAGTGTTGGATTTGATTAATTTTGGTTAATTTTGTTCATTGGATTAATTTGAGAAATTAGGATTCTTAACCTAAACCCAAATTGGAACTTTTCATATATGTGTTTTATAATGATGTATACAAGATTTAAAAATCATTTGATGTTGATTGGAAATCACCTAAAGTTGTTTTGAATAAATTTGGACCAAAATACACAAAATTGAGAATTTGAGGAGCATTCGACAAGAATGAGATTTTTAGGATTTTGTATTGTGAGTTGTATTTTGATGTATATGATATGTAGAAATCATTTTGGTAGTGATTTGAAATCACTTAAATTTATTTTTGACAAATTAGGACTAAAATGATCAAAATACAAACTATTGGGGTCTCACGGTAATTAAGAGAAGAATATGATTTTTTGGGTAAAAATTCAGTTTTTAAGTATTGAGTAATTAAAATAAATAAGTTTATTTTAATTTCCCAATAAAATTGATTGAAATTAGAAAAATTTATTTTTCCGCATTCCGCTGCGTTACCCCGTAATCCCCTCTTAAATCCCCTATAAAATGATATCAGAGCGAGTCTGATTTTGAACACATGATATGATTATGCCTTTAAATTTAATGTTTAATCTAATCTTTGTTTTATGCATGTATTTATTTATTTAATTTGATTAAATAAAGTGAATAACATCTTTTGCAAGAAAATCCCTATTTGACATAAGGTTTTATAATTATTATATATTTGATGCATGTTTCTTGGTCCGTCTTGTCAATACGGCTTATGGATAAATATTCTACGACTATATCTGAGAATGTGTCAAAGCTGTGAGGTTATAACCGGTAGGAATTTATTTATACCGGATAAATATATGATATTAGGTAAATTCAAGCGAAAGCGGAATCCTGAACGTGCCAAAACTGCCAGGGTTACGCAAGTATCTTGAATTTATCATTGACAAGTTTAACCTTGATACGCCTATTTGTGAACGTGCCAAAGCTGTCACAACGAGAAACGTTCAGGACCGGAACCCATGAGTCAATGGTGAGTGATTAATAATGAGTTGTCTACCTAATAAATATACGTAAGCGAGAACGTGCCAAAGCTGTGAGCTGAAATATATTAATGGGGTCCACTTTTCACTATTGTATTTAATTTGATTATTGCATGTTATGTATTCTGTTTGGGGATTACAATTTCGCATGAAATAGTGGGAGAGGTATTTTTAGATTAAAAATTCATGATCTATTTAATGCTTTTGATATTATATGAAACTGTTTTGTCTGCTAACTGTTTAGTCACTATCTATGTGATAGATTTACGATGGCGGGAACAACCCATTTGCTCGTATGTTGGATACGAATAAGCTTAAAGGCGCAAAGAACTTTGCTGATTGGGATATGGATTTGAGGATATTCCTCGGATCTGAGAAACTGGGATACATATTGGAGGGTCTATTACCCATTGCTATATCTGAAGATGCATCACCAGAAGAGATTGAGACTTTACGGAAATGGAAAGATGATGATTTAAGGGTTAAATCATATATTCTCAGTTCGATGGCTTCAGAATTGAAGAAGAAATATTTTGAGATGTCTAATGCTTATAGCATGATGACACAACTCCGTGAATCGTTCATGAACCAAGAACATGTCTTGGTTCATACAGTAGCAATGCAACTGTTCCATTCTAAACTTGACGAGGGAAAGGCTGTGAGCACACATGTGCTTCATTTGATCGATCTGATCAAGAAATTGAGGCTCAGTGATTTACCTCTCAAAGATACTCTAAGACGGCGTGTCATTCTTGGTTCGCTCCCAGCGTCGTATCACCAGTTTCTTATGTAGTTCAACATGAATGAGATTCATTGTACTTACTGTGAGTTGCATATGATGTTTCTCACAGCGGATGAGGATTTGAGGAAGGGAGTGCCGACTCGCCTTCTGAAACCAAATTTCTTATGTAGTTCAACATGAATGAGATTCATTGTACTTACTGTGAGTTGCATATGATGTTTCTCACAGCGGATGAGGATTTGAGGAAGGGAGTGCCGACTCGCCTTCTGAAACCAACTTCACTTTCCGCTTCTTCCCACTCTAAGTCGAAGGGGAAGAAGACGCAGGGAAAAAAGAAGAAGGGTTTCAATGTTTCTCTGCAGGCTAAGATAGAGAAGCCCAATAGAGCTTTTGAAGATAAGTGCCACCACTGCCAAAAGGTCGAGCACTGGAAGAGGAACTGTCATGACTACCTTGTCCAGATCAGGAAGGAAAGAGCATCGACAACATATACTTTTATTTTTCCAGTTATTGATATCTCATTAGCTTGTGAAGCTGTCACATCTAGTTGGATTTTAGATTCTGCTTATCCTATTCAAATTTGTAATTCTTTGCAGGTGCTGAAGGAAAATAGACAGCTAAAATCTGGAGAGATGCAGTTGCGGTTCGGGAGTGGTGACTCTCTGGATGCGATTGCAGTGGGCTTATTGTTGGGGTTTGACTGCGGGGCGCGCAGCAGAAGCTCGCGATTCATGTGAAATCGTAATTTTAAAATTTTTAAATTACCGAATAAATTATTCAATATCCAATATGAATAATTCATTCATATTTCACCTAAACATATTTATTCGATATCAAATAACGACATAAATAGTTAAGAAATATCGCGAAACTTTTACGAAAATGTTTTTCCGTAAAATGGCATAAAACACGTTTTTGACCAAACCGACTACCCAATGCACATGGGGCTGCCCAGGTCAGTCCTAATAGTACTTGGGCAGTTCATGAGCTGCCCGAACAGTGATCAATTCACTGTTTGGGCAGCAGTCACCTGGTTGGCTCAAAAATCACCCGGTAACGCCGTTTTTCACCGTTTTCGCATATTTCAACTCCGAAACAGTTTCCGACAATTGTTCCAACACCCAAAATACATCCAATATATTTATATGATATAATTTTCATCACCATAAAAATAGTTTTTTCAGATCTGATCCAAAAATTAAAATTATCAATTTTTCACCAAAAAGAAAGAAAGGAAGAAGGAAAAGGAAGTAAAACTAGAATTAGCAACAATAGAGGACTTAGAGAATGAAGAAATCCAAGAAAAAAAGACCATTGCAGGAATTGCTCCAATCTCCTTGCGAAGCAGTAAAGTTCCAGCCAGTTTCCAAGCACAGTGAGTGGAAACCTCTTTCTTTAAGTTGATTTTATTTATTGATTTACTTATTCCTTATAGATTGAGACTTACTTTTATGCAAATAGGGCGTTAGCCATTTTTTACTTACAATTGTTTTCAGATAGTAATGATTTAGAAAAGAAATATTTTTCAAACATGAAATTTATATTTTTCGGGGCATGAGGGAAAAACTCACCCCCAGTATGTAACTTGAGACAACTTGGAATTGACGGACAGAGACATGTGCACATGTAGAGGACTAGGGGGACGACGATACGTAACGCCCCTAGATCCTAGTTTCAGAGCCAAGATGAAGGGATAGGTTCGTGTACCTGGACTCTAGTTCAGAGCTTGGGTGGTAGCATAGATCCGCACCCCCAGTTCTAGTTTGTGGCTTGGGGGATGACGATACGTAACACCCCAAGTGTTGGATAATTGTGACCTATAGCATCACTATTTGTAAAAGACATTGTGGTTTTTGTACAAATAACTATGTGACAAAGGAATTGCTATTTTATCATTTTGTAATTAGATTACTTAAATATATAAATGATAAAAGTCCTTATGATTAGTTCCGGATTATAAGATATGAGACAGTATCAATCCACTAAAGGTTTAATCATTAAATATCCCTAGTCGTAGTATTATCGAGACTGGACATCGATAATGCGGAATAGGCTAATATTACACTTGTGCGTGTTATGGAAGCGTAACGGCATAGTTCTCATATATTTGGGTATTGGATACCCATGCAAATGTAATATGAGGTTTTGTTTACCGATAGTACGGAAACAGCTTCGCTCTGGATAGACCCCGCTGAATCCCATTGGTAGTATGACTATGTGTCTATGGGAATCCGCATCAAGGGTTGGTGTATTTGGTCTTAACCTGAGACTTGCATCGTTAATACTTGCGACAATCAATACGCTTTGGTTTTGGTCGTCCGGGACTTTAACAGGTTCTCTGTACGCCTCTTCTGGGTTTATTGAGAATCGTAGTGTATGGGTGTGATGTCAAGATGGAATTATCACTTCAGTCATATGGAGATGATGATCACGCAGGGATACAGAACTGGTACTCTATTATGTTGCAACTATCGATATAATATGACAAGGTCATGATTATCCGATTAAAGAGACTAGTTGCTAGTGATCCGATATATGCTTCGTACGGGGCAGACACTATTCCAGCCTCAGGCCCAACATGTGACATCTAATACTGGATCGCAATACGCACTACTTAGTATACTACGCCTGTTATAGATTATATATTCCTTAAATAATATTTCTGGAGAATTGGGTAGGCACGGTGCTTTGCTAGTTGCCAACCATGTCTTGTAAATCGGTAAGAATATGGTACGAGGTACGCACGTGTTCGGATAGTCCGACGACCGGATTTACTGCCAACATATCCAGGGATCTCATAGGTCACTTCCCGAAGATTCACCGATGACGTTTGACTCGAACATAATTAATCTGGGATTAATTATGAGAGAGAGAAAATTAATCTAGGATTAATTACGGTAAGAATTTAACTGGGATAAAATTCGATAAGAAGAGAGAGAACGATTAATTTGAAATTAATCGATTAAATAATATATTCGATATATTAATTAAAATTAGATTTCGACGCGAAATTAAAATTGGATTTTAATTCGGGTGAACGAATTAATATAGAATTAATTCGCGAGCGACTTTCGTAATAATTTTGCGAGGCACTATTATTTAATTAAATTGGATTTAATTATGTCGCGATGGAAAATTCGTTTAATCGGATTAAGCGAACCCAAGCCCGAAGTGTGTTGAGCAAGCCACTTGAATTTTGAATTAAAGTGGGTCCCACCAACTTACATCACTTGTCCATCAAGTGTCAATTTGGTGATGGAAGTGGTTGGAGGCATTAATTGCCATTTTTCCCTCCAACACTTTGCTTTAGCTTTTGGTAAACCTAATACCAACTTTAAGGGTTTGACTTTTGATAAGTTGTAATTGATTTTAGAAATCAAAATACCAAAAATCTAAAACTCTCTCCTCTCCTCTCATATTGTTGTGACTTCTCCCTCTCCCCTTGGAAGTTTTGCTTCAAAATTTCTTAAGTGCTAGCACATAAAGGAGTCTACAAAGGTGTTAGGGAAACCTTTCCCATTGAGTTTGGAATCAAAGTTCAAAGCTTGGAGCTAAACCATTCATACAAAGGAGAGCTTGGAGCACTTCTCAAAGGAGCAAAATTTTTGTATTCTCTACATCCATATTGCCGACCAATGTAAGTATTATTTCTGCAATCTCAACTTTGAGTATTCACACAATTTATGCTTAAAAGATCCTTGGCATGTTCTAGGAGAACCCAATAATGGTATCAGAGCCAATTTTAAGCATGAAATGAATTAGGGTTCATAAACTTGAATTTTGGTATTTTGCTTGGAGCATGATTTCGTCAAATTGAGTGTTTGGATATGTTTAGATTATGATAACTTAGAGTTATGCATGATTAATTTGGAGAAAAATTGATTAGAAAATTTTTCCCTAATTACCTTATGATGGCCGAAAGTTTGAACCCTTGTAGCTCATTGTGTTTTTTGATTTTTAGACCATTGGATATGTTTAAAATGCATGAGATATATTGATTTGTGATTTAGTTGGATTGAAATAAAAATTGATGAAAAACCGTGAGCAATAGAAGCATGTTATGAGTTGATTTTGCTTCAATTATGTTGGACATGTATTGAAAATGATAAAGCATGATTAATTATTAAATTGGTGTTTTGGAAATGTTAATTTAACTAATTAATTATGGCTATACCTTTAATTAAAAATTATGATATTTGGAATATTGTAATTTAATAAATTAGTCTTTAATTGGAATTGGGCCTATTGATGTTATATTTGGGCCTTATGGACTTGATTGTGCCAAGTTGGTTTAGGACAATTGGATTGGATCCAAATTGGGCCTAAAACCATTCCATAAAGTGAAAATATAATAAATGGGCCTTTTAAATTTAATTGGGCCTAATGTGCCGAAATTAATTTTAGGGCAAATAGGGTGATTCCTTTATTGGGCCTTCGCATATGGGTTTGACCCATATGAGCCAAAGCCCATGCCTTATGAATTAATTAAAACCCATTGGACTTTAATTAAATTGACATTGGATATTAATTGGGCCTTTGAACAATTTGTTAAATATCCATCCGCATATCATTATTATTTTAATTCGCGCCTTATTATGCTTTTAGAATGCATGCTTAAAGGTGTATGATGAGACCTAATAAAAGATAATAAATTGGTTGCCAATTTACGCGAAAAACCCTCAAACAAAATATTAAGAGAATTCCTTCTATTGAATGGTTCTCTCTCAAGATCCAAGATTGGCATTGGTTTGTTGGCCAAAGTCAAGATCAATGTCCATCGCGGATGTGTTTGAACCACGAAAGCTTTGTTCCATATCGCATGTCTTGGGCAAGTTGTGATTTGTTGGCCAAAGTCAAAGTCATTTCTTGTTCATCGACGTGGATTACGAAGCTTTCCCACTGTCAATGGGTCCCGCTTAACTGGAATCATTAAGCTTGTTGAGCCAAAGCCAAGGCTTAGTTGATTCAGAGGAAAATGTTAGGAAAATATATTTGCATATATTGGCATATATATTGTATATATGTTTCGGACTTGGAGGTCCACCTACCGGATCTAGGAATTGGATGAGATCCAATTAATCTTAGAGATCTACCTAGTTAAATATCATACAGCTTGTTGACCAAAGTCAAGGTTGTGTGTTATTTTACGGGATCCTAGCCCACTAGGAAACTAGGTTTCCTGAGTACTCAACAGAGAGTTAGAGGCTTGCCGAAAAATAGTGGGAGGCTAGTATTGAATTTGCAATTTCGTTCAAATACTTGCCACTACGCGCTTTCAAATTATTTCGTCATTTTATATATTATTAGTTGGACTAATATTTTATTATTTTTATTGTAACAGTTGGACTGTACCCAAAAATCATTAATTGAATAGTTAGACTATTACAATTAAGATGGCGTGAAAGATCAACGTTAGGGACATTATCATGGGCAAAAATGTTTTTAATGGTGCGAACTTTCCTGATTGGGATATGAACCTCATGATTGTCCTGGGGGCCGAGAAGATGCTCTATACGATAGAGAGACCTCTCGAGCCTAAGCCCGAAATTGACCAGCCGCTTGAGCTTGAGCTTTGGAAGACTCACAACGATGACAACTCAACTGCTCAATCTGGCATGCTCGCTGCAATGACCCCTCAATTTCATCGCCAGAACAAGGGATTGGATCCCTATACTATGATGGCAAAATTGAAGGACCTTCATCGATCTAACCTAAGTTCGCAAAGGTATGAATTGCATAAGAAGCTCTTTCGCTCTCGAATGTTAGAGGGTACATCTATCAATCACCATGTGTCGCAGATGATTGCTGACATCGAACAGCTGGGTTAGCTAGGCATAACCTTTGAGGCTGAGACTTCTACAGATTTGATCTTGCAGTATTTTCCTGACAGCTGGAGCGGGTCATCATGAACTACAATATGATGAACCAAAACCATACTCTTGAAGAGTTGATGGCAATGCTGCGTGAAGCAGAAAAAAAATCTTTTGAAGGGCAAAAAGTGTGAGGCGCACTTCGCTTCGACATCTCAGTCTGCCAAGGCTTGGCCAAAGGCTACTGGAGGCGTAAAGAAGAAGAAGAAGAAGGGTAAGGCCAAATCAGCAAAGTCTTCTGGGAAGGCTAAGGACAAAATCCCAGATGTCTGCCTACAGTATGACAAACAGGGTCACTAGAAGCGTGACAGCCATGAGTACAAGGCGCACATAAAGGAAATCAAAGCGGGCAAGGCACCGGCTTCAAGTATGTTTGTTATTGAAATAAACATGTCTACTTCTAGTTTTAAAAATTGGATTTTTGATTCTGGTTGTGGTATCTATATATGTACTGATGTGCAGGATCTGCAGATTAGCAGGAGACTGGCTTCAGGAGAGATAGACCTCCGAGTTGGAAATGGGACTAGAGTCGCCGTTTTGGCTGTTGAGACCTACACTATGGAAATGCCCTCAGGGCATGTACTAAATCTATCAGACTGTTATTATGTACCTAGTTTGACTAGGAATATTATTTATGTATCTTTATTAGCCCAATGTGGGCATACTTTTGTATTCAGAAACACTGGGTGTTTTGTGTATAAAAATGATATTGAGATATGTAGTGCTGATGTGAATAATGGTCTTTATATTTTGAATATAAATCAATCTCAAACATATAATGTAACAAACAAAAGCTTAAATTAAGTAACAAATATGAAACTTATATGTGGCATTATCGTCTAGGACACATTAACAAGACTCACATATCCACACTTTCGAAGAGTGGGTACTTTGACGGATTGATCCAAATTCATATGACGTCTGCGAATCTTGTTTATTAGACAAAATTCCTAAAACACCTTTTAGAGGTAAAGGTGCACGTGCCACGAACTGTTAGCCCTCGATCATAGTGACGTGTGCGGACCCATGTCTAGCCAAGCTAAAGGTGGATATGAATACTTCGTAACCTTTACGGATGATGCATCACGTTATGGTTATGTGTATCTTATGAGACACAAGTGGAAAACCTTTGAGAAATTCAAAGAGTTTCGACACGAAGTAGAAAAATAGACTGGCAAAAATATTAAAACATTACGGTCGGACCGTGGTGGAGAATACTTAAGCAATGAGTTTCTTGTTTACTTGAAAGAATATAATATTCTTTCACAGTGGACTCCACCCGGAACACCTCAATCAAATGGTGTGTCCGAACGGAGAAACCGAACTTTGTTAGACATGGTAAGGTCTATGATGAGTCGCACTGAGCTACCTATTTCCTTCTGTGGACATGCATTGAACATTGCAATACTTATTTTGAATAAGGTTTCGTCAAAGTCTGTTCAACAGACTCCATATGAAATATGGACAGGAAAGAAACTGGATTTCTCATTCCTGAAGATTTGGGGTTGCTGGGCATACGTTAAACGTTTGGATGGTACCAAACTAGAACCTAAATCGGATAAATGTCTATTTGTAGGTTATCCTAGGGAATCCAAAGGATATTACTTCTACAACCCACAAGAGAACAAAATTTTTTCTACTCTACATGCGGTTTTCCTTAAGAAGGAATTCCTAAATGCAGTGGTAAGTGGGAGGAAAGTAGAACTCGATGAAAATCAGAGTGATACTGTTCCTGGCACAGAATCCTTAATGGAACATGAATAGTTCATCAAGGATGAGACTGTACCATAATCTTCGAATACACAAGAACCGCGTAGGTCAGAGAGTGTCAAAAAACAACCTGAGAGGTATGGGTTTCTGATCTCACCTCATGTGGATATTAATCTTATTGAGGAAGACGAACCAGCTACGTATGAGGAAGCGATACAAGGTATCGTCTCCACTTTATGGCAAGAAACCATGGAGTCCGAAATGGATTCCATGTACACCAACCAAGTTTGGACACTGGTTAATTCACCAGAAGGCGTAAATCCTATTGGTTACAAATGGGTCTTCAAGAAGAAGACCGACATTGATGTTAACATACAAACGTACAAAGCTAGGCTTGTAGCGAAAGGGTATCGTCAACGACATGGTGTCGATTACGACAAAACCTTTTCACATGTTGCCATGATTAAATCCATTCGGATAATGTTTGCTATTGCTGCATATTTTGATTACGAAATATGGCAGATGGATGTCAAACCCGTTTTCCTTAACAGAAACCTTTTGGAGGATGTTTATATGCAACAGCCTGACGGTTTTGTCGTACCAAAAAATGCGAACAAGGTTTTCAAGTTAAATCGATCCATTTATGGATTGAAGCAAGCATCGCGTTCTTGGAACCAACGTTTTGATGAGATCATAAAAGAATATGATTTCGTTCAAAACGAGGATGATCCATGTGTATATAAGAAGGTTAGTGGAGCGCACTGACATTCATTGTCCTTTACGTAGATGATGTATTGCTTATTGGCAATGACATTCCCATGCTACAATCGGTGAAAGCTTGGCTTTCCTTAAAATTCTCCATGAAAGATCGGAGAGAAACAGCCTTTATTCTGGGAATAAAGATCTACCGGGATAGATCTAGAAAGCTGCTTGGACTCTCCTAGAGCACATATATTGACAAAGTGTTAAATGTTGGTCTACTCTAAGCTTCCCAAGATCATTAATAAAGCATGAAACAAGTGTAAATACAATCATAGGAGGTGCAGAAAACTCACAATGAACAGATTGGATGCATGTGGTGTGAAGATAAAAAACAGTTTCTGCCCTTCTACAAGTCACGACAGTGGTAGTCCTTCCTTCCACCATTTTCGTCCATGTGAGGTACTCCAAGCAAGCTCCAAGCTTGTGTTGAACTTCCATGCTCATGGGTAAGCTACCCTATCACCTTCGAATAACTTCGGAGTGCTAGCTCTCAATAAATTTGCCACAAATTTCTCACACTTTTGCTTCCCTCATTCACGGTTTTTGCAAAAGAAAAACAGTGAAGAAATACCTCTAAGGCCGAGAGAGAAAGATGAAGAAATGGCTCCAAAAAAACGTGAGCAACGAGAGAGAGGAGGGAAAAATAAATTTAATAGGTTTATTAATTTGTTTTCCAAACACAAATAAAACATATATACCAAAAACTTTTTCCAAAAAGCAAAACATTAAATGCTTTCAATCAATACACATCAACTCACATCAATCAATTGTCAACTTATCACATCACTCAAAGTGACATGTGATTTGACGCTTGATGTGACTAATGATTTAACGCTTGATTTGACTTGCGTGCCGCACTCGAATTCGAAATGCGAATGCGCTCGCAAACAATCCCGGGCTCGGGTTCGCTAATCCCAAATTAACGAATTTTCCGTTGCGACGCAATTAAATGATTACGCCTAGCGAAATCACTATTCACGTCGCTAACGAAGTAATTCTAAATTAACTCGTTCGCCCGAATTAAAATCTAATTTTAATTCCGCATCGAAATCCAATTTCGTTAAATATATCAAATATATTAATTTATCGATTAATTCCAAATTAATCGTTCTCTCTCTTTAATTGATATTTATCCCAGATAAAATATCTCCGCAATTAATCCCAGATTAATTTTCTCTCTTATTAAATTAATCCCAGATTAATTAAAATGCAAGTCATACGTCATCGGTGAATCTTCGGGAAGCGACCCATGAGATCCCCGGATATGTTGGCAGTAAATCGGGTCGTCGGACTATCCGAACACGTAAGTACCTCGTGTACTACGTTTATTCCGATTTACAAGACAAGGTTGGCCTCTAGCAAAGCGCCATGCCTACCCATTCTCCGAAATATCCTTACAGGAATAAAGGATCTGCATCAGACGTAGTATACGTAGTATTGCGTATTTCTGTCCAGTATCGAATGATCACGTGCTAGGTCTACTGGGCTGTAATTGTGTCTGCCCCGTACGAAGCACATGTCGGATGTCTGGTAACTAGTCTCTATATCGGATAACTATGACCTAGTCAATTATCCCGATGACTGCAGTACTTAAGAGAACCAGTATCGTATCCTACGTGACCATCATCTCCATATGACTGGAGTGACACTTCCGTCTTGACATCACACCCAACACACTACGATTCTCAATATACCCAGCATTGGCGTACACAGAACCTGTTAAAGCCCTGGATGAACCGCAACCAAAGTATATTGATTGTCGCAAGTATTAGCGGTGCAGGCTCAGGTTAAGACCAAATACACCTACCCTGATTTCGGACTTCCATAGACACAGTCATACTACCAATGGAATTCCGAGGGGGTCTATCTAGAGCGAAGCTGTTTCCCATACCATCGGTAAAACACAACCTTCTATTACACTTGCATGAGTATCCTATACCCAAATATATGAGAACTATGTCGTTGTTCCCTCACAACGCGCACAAGTGTAATACTAGTCTTTTACGTATTTATCGATGTCCAATCTCGATAATACTCTGACTATGGATATTTAATGATTTATCCTTCGTGGACTGATACTGTCTCATATCATTCTCCGTCCAGGAACAAATCATAGGGACCTCCTATCATTTATACATCTAAGTGATCTAATCCCAAATGATAAGAGTGTAATCTCCTTTGTCACATAATTAATTTGTACAACAACACCATTATCTGTAAAAATAGTGACGCTATGGGTCATAATTGTCCAACAATCTCCCACTTGGTTTATAGCCAGTCACTCGAGTGTCTTACACCCGAACTATGTACGATTGGCTCAAATTGCTGAGAAATGCTTTCGTCAGCGGATTTGCATTACTATCGTCTGATGCGATTTATTTGATCATCACATCACCGCGATGTATGATCCGAACAAATCAGATGATTATCAAAGTATGTATCTGGATCGTTGATGAGACCATTAATTCTTTAGCCTGTGCTCGAGCCTAGCTCAGCTGCTAACAGAATTATATCTAATCTAATTAGATTTATTATCGACCCAGAAGGCTTCTATTGCCGCTTCAGCTGCAGCAATAACCCGCATTTGTTGTTTATTCGGTAACAGTATCTTGCTTGAAAGATTTCCAGCTCACTGTACCGTTATTTAAACTGTATAGTACCGTTTGTGACTTATAGTCTTCTTTATAGGTTCGGAAACTTGCTACAGTGATCCCAGTCACTTCAAGTTCTCCATCTCCACAGTTTAAGACAGCATCCTTAGTTCTCTAAGATACTAACGGATGTTCTTAACATCAATCCAGTGACTATCACTTGGATTGGGCTGTTTGTGAATCCATATGCTCAAAACGTATGAGAAACCAGGTAGCGTACATTTTCAAATGTACGATTCCACGGAGAGTTTTCGAAAGCCAAGCTTTCGCCGATAGTTATTTTATGGGAATATCATTTCCAAGAAATGACGTATTATCATTATTTTATAGGACAACCACTTTCAGTGCGCTCCCACTAACCTTCTTATATACACAAGAATCATTTCGTTTTGAATTAAATAATAAACTATTATGATTACATCAAAACGGTAATTCCAAGAACCTAATGCTTGCTTCAATCCAAACATGGATCGAATAACCTGCAAACCTTTTTTGCTAGTTTAGGTACGACAAAACCGACAGGATGTTTTAAACATCCTCCAAAAGGTTTCCTTTTCAGGAAAGTGATTTTCCCGTAAAGCTGTCATATTTCATAAATGAAAGATGCAGCTTTAGCAAGCATTATCCAAATGGATTTACCGTGGCAACAAGTAAAAGGTTGAATCGTAATCAACATAATGTTGATAACGATACCTTTCCGCTACAAGCCTAGCTTAGTATGTTGGTATGTTGCCCTCCATGTATGTCTTCCTTGAAGACATATAAAGTACCATTAGGCACAATGCCTTGTGGTACACAACTAGTATCCAAACTTGGTTGATATTTACATGGAATCCATTTGGACTCATGACACTTTGTCATAATTGGGAGTTGATACCTTGTATCACTTCCTTATACGTAGTCAGTTAGTATTCCTCAATAAGATAGACATCTTATATGAGGTAGATCAGAAACCCATACCCCAGGTTTTTTTTCTGACTCTCCGACATACGCGGTTCTTGTGTATACGAAGATTAATGGAAATAGTTTCATCCTTGATTAACTATTTGTGTTCCATTAGGAATCAATGCCTTGAACAGTATTAATATCCTCCCACATACCACTGCATATCGGTATTCCTCTTAGAAAAACCGCATGGTGAGCAACAATCTAATTGTTCTCTAGTGAGTTGTATAAGTACTATACTTATGGTATCCCTAGGATAACCTATATTTGGCACTTATCCAATTTGGGTTTTAGTTTGGTATCATCCAAACATATGCCTAGCATACCCAATTTTGTAGGAATGAGAAACCTGGTTTCTATCCCGTTCATATCTAATATGAAATCAGTCAAACATATTTTAATGGAACCTTATTCTAATTAAGTTCTGTACTGTTAAAGCGTATCCGTTGAAGGAAATGGTAGCTCAGAGCGACTCATGATTAACCTTTCATGTCCAACAAAATTCGGTTACTCAATTCGGACACATCGTCACTTTGACGTGTTCCGTGAGGAGTCCTCATCTGAAAGAATACTTTACTCTTTCAAGTCTATTAGAAATGTATTGCTTAAGTATTTTCCATTACGGTCTAACCGTGATGGTTTAATACTTTAGCCGATCTGTTTGTCTATTTCGTGTCGAAACTGTAAAAGTTTCCGATTTGTGTTCTTCAAAAGAAACACATAACCATAACGCGATGCCACATCCGTGAAGGTCACGTAATATTCATATCCACCTCTAGCCTAGCTAGATATGGGCCCACTTGCTTTCACTATGAACTAGGGATAACAGATTGGTGGCATTAACATTTTTACCAAGTAAATGTGTTATAGGCACATTGCCCAATAAACTAGATTCGTAGACTTTATTTGATTGGAATCAAATTAGTCCGAGTACCCACTCTTCGAAAGTGTGGATATACGATTCTTGTTTAATTGTGTCCCAGACAACAATGCCATAATTAGTTTTCTTCTGATCAAATCAGTTTGAGCTATTTCTTTGTCATGTTATATGTTTGAGATATTATTTATATTCAAAATACAAACTCTGTTATTCACATCTAATGTGTTTATCTCAATATCATCCTTATATAATAAAACACTTCAGTGTTCTAGAATATAAAGGTTTACCCGCAGCGGGTTAAACACTGATATAGAGATAATGTTCCTAGTCAACTAGTTACATAATAACAGTTTTCCTAACTTAAGTACACACCCAGGGTAGTTCCTAAACTTAGGTATCTACGGTTAAAACAGCGACAGTCGTCCGTTTCCAATTCGCAGATTAATCTCTATTGAAGTCAATATCCTATCCTGTTCATAACAGATTCTGAACATCAATATATATATATATATATATATCACACTAAGTATCTAAAATCCAATTTTAAATACAAGTAATGAATATATTGTTGACAAACATATTTGAAGTCAGAGCCTTGCTCGTCTTGAATTCCTTCATGTCTGCATTGTTCAAACGGCAGTCACGCTTCCGTGATCCCGTTTGCCACATTTAAGGCAGACATTTTGGGATATGTCCTTTTATCTTCCTAGAAGATTATAATGATATTGCATTTGCCCTTTTCAACATTCCAGTAGCCTTTGGCCAAGCCTCGGGTTTCTAGAATATCGAAGTAAGGTGCGACTAGCGCTACTTGCCTAATTTCAAAGTTTGACTTTTATCTCCTTGAGAATAGTCATTAACTCTCTCCAAGAGTTATCAATTGCAATTTTAGTACTTCTAAAATCTAAACATAGATTTATGAATATCCTTAAATTTCGTCATCATACTTTTAAGGATCTAATCCTTAGTTCTGATTCAGAAATTAAGGAGTCTACTGCGACAAGCTAATGGATTAAGCACTTAAGTTATCATTACATAAATCTTCCAAAGATTATGCTCTACTATTTGTTTAACTCCGGCTTAGGCTTAATATATTATTTATCAAATAAAATAACTTATTATTTTTCCAGGACCATCCTGAAATTTTATTCCAAATTTCAAAATTATAGTTGTTAAATACATTTTCACCCCAAGATTATTATTTTAAACACTAATCTTTCATTTATCTTGATTCTAATAGTCCAACTATTTAATCAAGGATTTGTCGTACTATTTATTATAATGATTATTATAGTCCAATTATATAATCAAATATAATTTAAATTAATTAACCTCAATTACATTGATTACTATAATCCAATTATAAAATCAACTGTAAATTGAAATTAATTAATTCAAATATATTGATTACTATAATCCAATTATATAATCAATTATAATACAGTCCAACTGCTTTAATTAAAACAACAATTAAATATTAGTCCAACTAATATATTAATTTATATGACGAATGATATTTGAATGAGCGCGTATAACAAGTAATTAAACGAATATTGCAAATTCAATTCTTGCCTCCCACTATTTTTCGGCGAGCCTCTAACCCTCTGTCGAGTATTCGGGAAACCGCATTTCCTAGTAGGCTAGGATCCCGTTAAATATCACACAATCTTGACTTTGGCCAACAAATGTATGATAATTAACTAGGTAGATCTCTAAGATCGATTGGATCCAATCCAATTCCTAGATCCGGTAGGGGGACATCCAAGTCCGAAACATATATCTTAATATGCCAATACATCCAATGTATTACCTAACCTTTTTTCCTCTGAATCAACTAAGCCTTGGCTTTGGCACAACAAACTTAGTGATCCCAGTCAAGCGCGACCCATTGACCATGGAAAGCTTTGTAATCAATGTCGATGGACAAGAAGTGGTCTTGACTTTGGCCAACAAACCACAAATTGGACAAGACACTGAATGGAACAAAGCCTTCGTGATTCAAACACATCCTCGACGGACAAAGGCCTTGACTTTGGCCAACAAGCCAATGCCAGTCTCGGATCTTGAGTGAGAATCACTCAATGGAAGGAAAAACGCTTAATATTATTTGAGGGTTTTCGCGTGCAAATTGGCAACCAATTTATTATCTTTGTTAAGGTCTCATCATCATACACCCTTAAACATGCATTCTAAACATAATAAACGCGATATGAAAAATAATAATGATATGCGGATGGATACTTTACACATTGATCCTAGATCAAATCTCTCATCTCTCTCTCCAGCTAGCACATGTATTACTTCTACCCGTTACAACACTACACTTCTAAAGAAACCTCATTTGCATTGAGGGGAATAGGTGAGAAGAGAATACAAAGAATGAGGAGGTAATAAGGCTGGACTCGCAGGTCCAATTAATAAATCAAATTATTACAACAATTTCTAAAATTGTCCCACCCATCTAATATCCATCCGATATACATTATTCATGCATCGCAACCATGTATTCACACAAGCATGTTATCAATCAATCTAATCAAATTAATTAATTTGATAATTAGTATCATCCAATGTTCAAACAACGATTTGATTTTGCTCGAGTCAAACTCGTTTTTCAAATAAGTACTTAAAGTACAAATTCTCGAATTAAATTAAACTACATAATTAAATCCAATTCAATATGCATTTAATTCTAATTCACTATTTAATTCCAAATTAAATATTACACTTTATTAATAAACCTTTACGACTTAAATTCCAAATTTAATCGTTACGGGTCTCAAAGCCGGATTAATATCCAATATTAATTTAATTAAAGTCCAATGGGCTTTCAATTAATTTCTTGAGGCGTGGACTTTTGGTCAACTCGGGTCAAACCGATAACCAAAATCCAATCCGGGAGTTACCCCATAAGCCCAGAAATCAATCTTGGCCCATTAGGCCCAATTAAACTTTAAAGGTTCATTAAGTCGCATTTGGGCTTTATGGAAGTGGTTTTGGGCCCAATTGGATCCAATCCATTTGGCCTAAACCTAACTTTATACAATCAAGCCCAACAAGCCCAATTACAACATAACAAGTCCAAATCCAATTTTAAGGCCCAATTTATTATGCTCATTTACATCAAATAGTGTCCAACACATTTTGATCAAAATCAAACCCAATTATTCATGCTCTAAGTCTCGGCCAAGGAGGATTTTCATGTCTAATTTTATATCCAATCCAATTGAATCCAAATTAACATTAAATCAACATCCCAAATTGTTTTCAAGTCATCCAATGAATCAAAAAACAAAAATCCAAGACAATTTAGGGTTCCATCATTTTCGGCCATCACACCAAAATTGGGGAAAATTATTCCAAATACTTTTTCATCAAATTGATCCAATCAATCATCAATTCAACAACATTTAAGCATACTAATTCATCCAATTTCATTAAATCATGCCCAAATTCGTTTTGCCCAATTTTAACCCTAAAATCAATTTCATGCTTTCAAAGGCTCAAGATACCATTGTTGGTCCACTCTAAGCTTCCCAAGATCATTAATAAGCATGAAACAGTGTAAATACAATCATAAGAGGTGCGGAAAACTCACAATGAACGGATTGGATGAATGTGGTGAAGACAAAAATAGTTTCTACCTTCTACAAGTCATGGCAGTGGCAGTCATTCCTTCCGCCATTTTCGGCCATGTGAGGTACTCCAAGCAAGCTCCAAGCTTGTGTTGAACTTCCATGCTCATGGGTAAGCTACCCTATCACCTTCGCATAACTTCGGAGTGCTAGCTCTCAAGAAATTTTCCACAAATTTCTCACACTTTTGCTTCCCTCATTCACGGTTTTTGTAGAAGAAAAACAGTGAAGAAATGCCTCTAAGGCCGAGAGAGAAAGATGTAGAAATGGCTCCAAAAAAACGTGAGCAAGGAGAGAGAGGAGGGAAAAATAAATGTAATAGGTTTATAATTTGTTTTCCAAACACAAATAAAACATATATACCAAAAACTTTTTCCAAAAAAGCAAAGCATTAAATGCTTTCAATCAATACACATCAACTCACATCAATAAATTGTCAACTTATCACATCACTCAAAGTGACATGTGATTTGACGCTTGATGTGTAATGTTTTAAATTAACGCTTGATTTGACTTGCGTGCCGCACTCGAATTCAAAATACGAATGCGCTCGCAAACAATCCCGGGCTCGGGTTCGCTAATCCCAAATTAACGAATTTTCCGTTGCGACGCAATTAAATGATTACGCCTAGCGAAATCACTATTCACGTCGCTAACGAAGTAATTCTAAATTAACTCGTTCGCCCGAATTAAAATCTAATTTTAATTCCGCGTCGAAATCCAATTTCGTTAAATATATCAAATATATTAATTTATCGATTAATTCCAAATTAATCGTTCTCTCTCTTTAATTGATATTTTATCCCAGATAAAATATCTCCGCAATTAATCCCAGATTAATTTTCTCTCTTATTAAATTAATCCCAGATTAATTAAAATGCAAGTCATACGTCATCGGTGAATCTTCGGGAAGCGACCCATGAGATCCCCGGATATGTTGGCAGTAAATCGGGTCGTCGGACTATCCGAACACGTAAGTACCTCGTACTACGTTTATTCCGATTTACAAGACAAGGTTGGCCTCTAGCAAAGCGCCATGCCTACCCAATTCTCCGGAAATATCCTTACAGGAATAAAGGATCTGCATCAGACGTAGTATACGTAGTATTGCGTATTTCTGTCCAGTATCGAATGATCACGTGCTAGGTCTAGGGCTGTAATTGTGTCTGCCCCGTACGAAGCACATGTCGGATGTCTGGTAACTAGTCTCTATATCGGATAACTATGACCTAGTCATATTATCCCGATGACTGCAGTACTTTAGAGAACCAGTATCGTATCCTACGTGACCATCATCTCCATATGACTGGAGTGACACTTCCGTCTTGACATCACACCCAACACACTACGATTCTCAATATACCCAGCATTGGCGTACACAGAACCTGTTAAAGCCCTGGATGACCGCAACCAAAGTATATTGATTGTCGCAAGTATTAGCGGTGCAAGGCTCAGGTTAAGACCAAATACACCTACCCTGATTTCGGACTTCCATAGACACAGTCATACTACCAATGGAATTCCGAGGGGGTCTATCTAGAGCGAAGCTGTTTCCCATACCATCGGTAAAACACAACCTTCTATTACACTTGCATGAGTATCCTATACCCAAATATATGAGAACTATGTCGTTGTTCCCTCACAACGCGCACAAGTGTAATACTAGTCTTTTACGTATTTATCGATGTCCAATCTCGATAATACTCTGACTATGGATATTTAATGATTTATCCTTCGTGGACTGATACTGTCTCATATCATTCTCCGTCCAGGAACAAATCATAGGGACCTCCTATTTTATACATCTAAGTGATCTAATCCCAAATGATAAGAGTGTAATCTCCTTTGTCACATAATTAATTTGTACAACAACACCATGATCTGTAAAAATAGTGACGCTATGGGTCATAATTGTCCAACAATCTCCCACTTGGTCTATAGCCAGTCACTCGAGTGTCTTACCCCGAACTATGTACGATTGGCTCAAATTGCTGAGAAATGCTTTCGTCAGCGGATTTGCATTACTATCGTCTGATGCGATTTATTTGATCATCACATCGCCGCGATGTATGATCCGAACAAATCAGATGATTATCAAAGTATGTATCTGGATCGTTGATGAGACCATTAATTCTTTAGCCTGTGCTCGAGCCTAGCTCAGCTGCTAACAGAATTATATCTAATCTAATTAGATTTATTATCGACCCGGAAGGCTTCTATTGCCGTCTTCAGCTGTAGCAATAACCCGCATTTGTTGTTTATTCGGTAACGGTCTTGCTTGAAAGATTTCCAGCTCACTGTACCGTTATTTAAACTTATAGTACCGTTGTGACTTATAGTCTTCTTTATAGGTTCGGAAACTTGCTACAGTGATCCCAGTCACTTCAAGTTCTCCATCTCCACAGTTTAAGACAGCATCCTTAGTTCTCTAAGATACTAACGGATGTTCTTAACATCAATCCAGTGACTATCACTTGGATTGGGCTGTTTGTGAATCCATATGCTCAAAACGTATGAGACACCAGGTAGCGTACATTTTCAAATGTACGATTCCACGGAGAGTTTTCGAAAGCCAAGCTTTCGCCGATAGTTATTTTATGGGAATATCATTTCCAAGAAATGACGTATTATCATATTATTTTATAGGACATCACTTTCAGTGCGCTCCCACTAACTTTCTTATATACACAAGAATCATTTCGTTTTGAATTAAATCATAAACTATTATGATTACATCAAAACAGTAATTCCAAGAACCTAATGCTTGCTTCAATCCAAACATGGATCGAATAACCTGCAAACCTTGTTTGCTAGTTTAGGTACGACAAAACCGACAGGATATTTTAAACATCCTCCAAAAGGTTTCCTTTTCAGGATAGCGATTTTCCCGTAAAGCTGTCATATTTCATAAATGAAACATGCAGCTTTAGCAAGCATTATCCAAATGGATTTATTGTGGCAACAAGTAAAAGGATGAATCGTAATCAACACAATGTTGATAAAGATACATTTCCGCTACAAGCCTAGCTTAGTATGTTGGTATGTTGCCTTCCATGTATGTCTTCCTTGAAGACTTATAAAGTACCATTAAGCACAATGCCTTGTGTTACTACAACTAGTATCCAAACTTGGTTGATTTACATGGAATCCATTTTGGACTCATGACACTTTGTCATAATTGGGAGTCGATACCTTGTATCACTTCCTTATACGTAGTCAGTTACTATTCCTCAATAAGATAGACATCTTTATGAGGTAAGATCAGAAACCCATACCCCAGGTTTTTTCCTGACTCTCTCCGACATACGCAGTTCTTGTGTATATGAAGATTAATGGTAATAGTTTCATCATTGATGAACTATTTGTGTTCCATTAGGAATCGGTGCCTTGAACAGTATTACTATCCTCCCACTTACCACTGCATATCGGTATTCCTCTTAGGAAAACCGCATGGTGAGCAACAATCTAATTGTTCTCTAGTGAGTTGTATAAGTACTTACTTATGGTATCCCTAGGATAACCTATATTTGGCACTTATCCAATTTGGGTTTTAGTTTGGTATCATCCAAACATATGCCTAGCATACCCAAATTTGTAGGAATGAGAAACCGGTTTCTATCCCGTTCATATCTAATATGAAATCTGTCAAACAGATTTTAATGGAACCTTATTC
The DNA here is from genome assembly GCA_019454045.1 of Zanthoxylum bungeanum. Classification (NCBI taxonomy): domain Eukaryota; kingdom Viridiplantae; phylum Streptophyta; class Magnoliopsida; order Sapindales; family Rutaceae; genus Zanthoxylum; species Zanthoxylum bungeanum. The sequence continues at coordinate 35,614 of SKCR01031847.1, forward strand.
TAATTAAGTCTGTACTGTTAAAGCGTATCCGTTGAAGGAAATGGTAGCTCAGAGTGACTCATGATTAACCTTTTCATGTCCAACAAAATTCGGTTACTCAATTCGGACACATCGTCATTTTGACTTGTTCCGTGAGGAGTCCTTATTTGAAAGAATACTTTACTCTTTCAAGTATATTAGAAACGTATTGCTTAAGTATTTTCCATTACGGTCTAACCGTGATGGTTTAATACTTTAGCCGATCTGTTTGTCTATTTCGTGTCGAAACTGTAAAAATTTCCGATTTGTGTTCTTCAAAAGAAACACATAACCATAACGCGATGCCACATCCGTGAAGGTCACGTAATATTCATATCCACCTCTAGCCTAGCTAGATATGGGCCCACTTGCTTCACTATGAACTAGGGATAACAGATTGGTGGCATTAACACTTTTACCAAGTAAATGTGTTATAGGCACATTGCCCAATAAACTAGATTCGTAGACTTTATTTGATTGGAATCAAATTAGTCCGAGTACCCACTCTTCGAAAGTGTGGATATACGATTCTTGTTTAATTGTGTCCCAGACAACAATGCCATAATTAGTTTCTTCTGATCAAATCAGTTTGAGCTATTTCTTTGTCATGTTATATGTTTGAGATATTATTTATATTCAAAATACAAACTCTGTTATTCACATCTAATGTGTTTATCTCAATATCATCCTTATATAATAAAACACTTCAGTGTTCTAGAATATAAAGGTTTACCCGCAGCGGGTTAAACACTGATATAGAGATAATGTTCCTAGTCAAACTAGTTACATAATAACAGTTTCCTAACTTAAGTACACACCCGAGGGTAGTTCCTAAACTTAGGTATCTACGGTTAAAACAGCGACAGTCGTCCCGTTTCCAATTCGCAGATTAATCTCTATTGAAGTCAATATCCTGTTCATAACAGATTCTGAACATCAATATATATATATATATATATCACACTAAGTATCTAAAATCCAATTTTAAATACAAGTAATGAATATATTGTTGACAAACATATTTGAAGTCAGAGCCTTGCTCGTCTTGAATTCCTTCATGTCTGCATTGTTCAAACGGCAGTCACGCTTCCGTGATCCCGTTTGCCACATTTAAGGCAGACATTTTGGGATATGTCTTTTATCTTCCTAGAAGATTATAATGATATTGCATTTGCCCTTTTCAACATTCCAGTAGCCTTTGGCCAAGCCTCGGGTTTCTAGAATATCGAAGTAAGGTGCGACTAGCGCTACTTGCCTAATTTCAAAGTTTGACTTTTATCTCCTTGAGAATAGTCATTAACTCTCCAAGAGTTATCAATTGCAATTTTAGTACTTCTAAAATCTAAACATAGATTTATGAATATCCTTAAATTTCGTCATCATACTTTTAAGGATCTAATCCTTAGTTCTGATTCAGAAATTAAGGAGTCTACTGCGACAAGCTTAATGGATTAAGCACTTAAGTTATCATTACAAATCTTCCAAAGATTATGCTCTACTATTTGTTTAACTCCGGGCTTAGGCTTAAATATATTTTATCAAATAAAATAACTTATTATTTTTCCAGGACCATCCTGAAATTTTATTCCAAATTTCAAAATTATAGTTGTTTAAATACATTTTCACCAAGATTATGTTTTAAACACTAATCTTTCATTTATCTTGATTCTAATAGTCCAACTATTTAATCAAGGATTTGTCGTACTATTTATTATAATGATTATTATAGTCCAATTATATAATCAAATATAATTTAAATTAATTAACCTCAATTACATTGATTACTATAATCCAATTATAAAATCAACTGTAAATTGAAATAATTAATTCAAATATATTGATTACTATAATCCAATTATATAATCAATTATAATACAGTCCAACTGCTTTAATTAAAACAAAATTAAATATTAGTCCAACTAATATATTAATTTATATGACGAATGATATTTGAATGAGCGCGTATAACAAGTAATTAAACGAATATTGCAAATTCAATTCTTGCCTCCCACTATTTTTCGGCGAGCCTCTAACCCTCTGTCGAGTACTCGGGAAACCGCATTTCCTAGTAGGCTAGGATCCCGTTAAATATCACACAATCTTGACTTTGGCCAACAAATTGTATGATAATTAACTAGGTAGATCTCTAAGATCGATTGGATCCAATCCAATTCCTAGATCCGGTAGGGGGACATCCAAGTCCGAAACATATATCTTATATATGCCAATACATCCAATGTATTACCTAACCTTTTTTCCTCTGAATCAACTAAGCCTTGGCTTTGGCACAACAAACTTAGTGATCCCAGTCAAGCGCGACCCATTGACCATGGAAAGCTTTGTAATCAATGTCGATGGACAAGAAGTGGTCTTGACTTTGGCCAACAAACCACAAATTGGACAAGACACTGATATGGAACAAAGCCTTCGTGATTCAAACACATCCTCGACGGACAAAGGCCTTGACTTTGGCCAACAAGCCAATGCCAGTCTCGGATCTTGAGTGAGAATCACTCAATGGAAGGAAAAACGCTTAATATTATTTGAGGGTTTTTCGCGTGCAAATTGGCAACCAATTTATTATCTTTGTTAAGGTCTCATCATCATACACCCTTAAACATGCATTCTAAACACATAATAAAGCGCATATGAAAAATAATAATGATATGCGGATGGATACTTTACACATTGATCCTAGATCAAATCTCTCAATCTCTCTCTCCAGCTAGCACATGTATTACTTCTACCCGTTACACTACACTTCTAAAGAAACCTCATTTGCATTGAGGGGAATAGGTGAGAAGAGAATACAAAGAATGAGGAGGTAATAAGGCTGGACTCGCAGGTCCAATTAATAAATCAAATTTATTACAACAATTTCTAAAATTGTCCCACCCATCTAATATCCATCCGATATACATTATTCATGCATCGCAACCATGTATTCACACAAGCATGTTATCAATCAATCTAATCAAATTAATTAATTTGATAATTAGTGATCATCCAATGTTCAAACAACGATTTGATTTTGCTCGAGTCAAACTCGTTTTTCAAATAAGTACTTAAAGTACAAATTCTCGAATTAAATTAAACTACATAATTAAATCCAATTCAATATGCATTTAATTCTAATTCACTATTTAATTCCAAATTAAATATTACACTTTATTAATAACCTTTACGACTTAAATTCCAAATTTAATCGTTACGGGTCTCAAAGCCGGATTAATATCCAATATTAATTTAATAAAGTCCAATGGGCTTTCAATTAATTTCTTGAGGCGTGGACTTTTGGTCAACTCGGGTCAAACCGATAACTAAAATCCAATCCGGGAGTTACCCCATAAGCCCAGAAATCAATCTTGGCCCATTAGGCCCAATTAAACTTTAAAGGTTCATTAAGTCGCATTTGGGCTTTATGGAAGTGGTTTTGGGCCCAATTGGATCCAATCCATTTGGCCTAAACCTAACTTTATACAATCAAGCCCAACAAGCCCAATACACATAACAAGTCCAAATCCAATTTTAAGGCCCAATTTATTATGCTCATTTACATCAAATAGTGTCCAACACATTTTGATCAAAATCAAACCCAATATTCATGCTCTAAGTCTCGGCCAAGGAGGATTTTCATGTCCAATTTTATATCCAATCCAATTGAATCCAAATTAACATTAAATCAACATCCCAAATTATTTTCAAGTCATCCAATGAATCAAAAAACAAAAATCCAGACAATTTAGGGTTCCATCATTTTCGGCCATCACACCAAAATTGGGGAAAATTATTCCAAATACTTTTTCATCAAATTGATCCAATCAATCATCAATTCAACAACATTTAAGCATACTAATTCATCCAATTTCACTAAATTATGCCCAAATTAGTTTTGCCCAATTTTAACCCTAAAATCAATTTCATGCTTTCAAAGGCTCAAGATACCATTGTTGGTCTACTCTAAGCTTCCCAATATCATTAATAAAGCATGAAACAAGTGTAAATACAATCATAAGAGGTGCGGAAAACTCACAATGAATGGATTGGATGAATGTGGTGAAGACAAAAAATAGTTTCTGCCCTTCTACAAGTCATGGCAGTGGCAGTCATTCCTTCCGCCATTTTCGGCCATGTGAGGTACTCCAAGCAAGCTCCAAGCTTGTGTTGAACTTCCATGCTCATGGGTAAGCTACCCTATCACCTTCGCATAACTTCGGAGTGCTAGCTCTCAAGAAATTTTCCACAAATTTCTCACACTTTTGCTTCCCTCATTCACGGTTTTTGCAGAAGAAAAACAGTGAAGAAATGCCTCTAAGGCCGAGAGAGAAAGATGAAGAAATGGCTCCAAAAAAACGTGAGCAAGGAGAGAGAGGAGGGAAAAATAAATGTAATAGGTTTATTAATTTGTTTTCCAAACACAAATAAAACATATATACCAAAAACGTTTTCCAAAAAGCAAAGCATTAAATGCTTTCAATCAATACACATCAACTCACATCAGAAATCGGGTCGTCGGACTATCTGAACACGTAAGTACCTCGTACTACGTTTATTCCGATTTACAAGACAAGGTTGGCCTCTAGCAAAGCGCCATGCCTACCCAATACTCCGGAAATATCCTTACAGGAATAAAGGATCTGCATCAGACGTAGTATACATAGTATTGCGTATTTCTGTCCAGAATCGAATGATCACGTGCTAGGCCTAGGGCTGTAATTGTGTCTGCCCCGTACGAAGCACATGTCGGATGTCTGGTAACTAGAATCTATATCGGATAACTATGACCTAGTCATATTATCCCGATGACTGCAGTACTTAAGAGAACCAATATCGTATCCTACGTGACCATCATCTCCATATGACTGGAGTGACACTTCGTCTTGACATCACACCCAACACAGTACGATTCTCAATATACCCAGCATTGGCGTACACAGAACCTGTTAAAGCCCTGGATGACCGCAACCAAAGTATATTGATTGTCGCAAGTATTAGCGGTGCAAGTCTCATGTTAAGACCAAATACACCTACCCTGATTTCGGACTTCCATAGACACATAGTCATACTACCAATGGAATTCCGAGGGGGTCAATCTAGAGCGAAGCTGTGTCCCATACCATCGGTAAAACACAACCTTCTATTACACTTGCATGAGTATCCTATACCCAAATATATGAGAACTATGTCGTTGTTCCCTCACAACGCGCACAAGTGTAATACTAGTCTTTTACGTATTTATCGATGTCCAATCTCAATAATACTCTGACTATGGATATTTAATGATTTATCCTTCGTGGACTGATACTGTCTCATATCATTCTCCGTCCAGGAACAAATCATAGGGACCTCCTATCATTTATACATCTAGGTGATCTAATCACAAATGATAAGAGTGCAATCTCATTTGTCACATAATTAATTTGTACAACAACACCATGATCTGTACAAATAGTGACGCTATGGGTCATAATTGTCCAAAAATCTCCCACTTGGCCTATAGCCAGTCACTCGAGTGTCTTACACCCGAACTATGTACGGTTGGCTCAAATTGCTGAGAAATGCTTTCGTCAGCGGATTTGCATTACTATCGTCTGATGCGATTTATTTGATCATCACATCGCCGTGATGTATGATCCGAACGAATCAGATGATTATCAAAGTATGTATCTGGATCGTTGATGAGACCATTAATTCTTTAGCCTGTGCTCGAGCCTAGCTCAGCTGCTAACAGAATTATATCTAATCTAATTAGATTTATTATCGACCCAGAAGGCTTCTATTGCCGCTTCAGCTGCAGCAATAACCCGCATTTGTTGTTTATTCGGTAACAGTATCTTGCTTGAAAGATTTCCGACTCACTGTACCGTTATTTAAACTGTATAGTACCGTTTGTGACTTATAGTCTTCTTTATCGGTTCGGAAACTTGCTACAGTGATCCCAGTCACTTCAAGTTCTCCATCTCCACAGTTTAAGACAGCATCCTTAGTTCTCTAAGATACTAACGGATGTTCTTAACATCAATCCAGTGACTATCACTTGGATTGGGCTGTTTGTGAATCCATATGCTCAAAACGTATGAGACACCAGGTAGCGTACATTTTCAAATGTACGATTCCACGGAGAGTTTTCGAAAGCCAAGCTTTCACCGATAGTTATTTTATGGGAATATCATTTCCAAGAAATGACGTATTATCATTATTATAGGACATCACTTTCAGTGCGCTCCCACTAACCTTCTTATATACACAAGAATCATTTCGTTTTGAATTAAATCATAAACTATTATGATTACATCAAAACGGTAATTCCAAGAACCTAATGCTTGCTTCAATCCAAACATGGATCGAATAACCTGCAAACCTTGTTTGCTAGTTTAGGTACGACAAAACCGACAGGATGTTTTAAACATCCTCCAAAAGGTTTCCTTTTCAGGAAAGCGATTTTCCCGTAAAGTTGTCATATTTCATAAATGAAACATGCAGCTTTAGCAAGCATTATCCAAATGGATTTATTGTGGCAACAAGCAAAAGGTTGAATCGTAATCAACACAATGTTGATAACGATACCTTTCCGCTACAAGCCTAGCTTAGTATGTTGGTATGTTGCCTTCCATGTATGTCTTCCTTGAAGACTTATAAAGTACCATTAGGCACAATGCCTTGTGGTACTACAACTAGTATCCAAACTTGGTTGATTTACATGAAATCCATTTTGGACTCATGACACTTTGTCATAATTGGGAGTCGATACCTTGTATCACTTCCTTATACGTAGTCAGTTACTATTCCTCAATAAGATAGACATCTTTATGAGGTAAGATCAGAAACCCATACCCCAGGTTTTTTTCTGACTCTCTCCGACATACGCAATTCTTGTGTATACGAAGATTAATGGTAATAGTTTCATCCTTGATGAACTATTTGTGTTCCATTAGGAATCGGTGCCTTGAACAGTATTACTATCCTCCCACTTACCACTGCATATCAGTATTCCTCTTTGGAAAACCGCATGGTGAGCAACAATCTAATTGTTCTCTAGTGAGTTGTATAAGTACTATACTTATGGTATCCCTAGGATAACCTATATTTGGCACTTATCCAATTTGTGTTTTAGTTTGGTATCATCCAAACATATGCCTAGCATACCCAAATTTGTAGGAATGAGAAACCCAGTTTCTATCCCGTTCATATCTAATATGAAATCTGTCAAACAGATTTTAATGGAACCTTATTCTAAATAAGTTCTGCACTGTTAAAGCGTATCCGTTGAAGGAAATGGTAGCTCAGAGCGACTCATGATTAACCTTATCATGTCCAACAAAATTTGGTTACTCAATTCAGACACTTCGTCACTTTGTATGAATAGTGAACTCCAAGCTTCAGGTGCATCTACCAAGTCCCAGACTTGATTATGATACATAGAGTCCATTTCGGATTTCATGGCCTCAACCCACTTGACTGAATCAATGTCACGTATTGCTTCATCATAACTGGTGGCATCGTCATTATCAATGACCTGATTATCTTCCTCATCAATATGGAAACAATATCTTTCAGGCTCATGTCTTTCCCTACCAGATCTTCTGAGTTCATAACCTTGTGGTTGTTCCGTCGCTGCCCTTTTGAGGGGCCTGGGGTTTAGTTTTATGTTAGTTTGTTCTTCTCGTACCTCATCGAGGTCAAGTGTACTCCCACTATATTTCTTGAGAAGGAATTCATTCTCTAGAACTTAGCATTTCGTGAGACAAATGTTCTTTGTTCATTTAGGACGTAGAACATGTATGCTCTTGAGTTCAAGGCATATCCTACAAACTTACATTTAACTGCCCTATCATCCAATTTGTTAGTTTGTGGGAGCTTGACATATGCGTCACATCCCCAAACTCTTAGATAACTAAGACTATGAGGTTTCCCAGACCATAACTCATATGCTGTTTGACTAACAGTCTTGGAAGGAACTTGGTTTAGTACTAGTGTTGCAGTTTCTAAAGCAAGACCCAAAAATGAAAGAGGTAGATCCGTGTCTGGCATCATTGATCGGACCATATCTAATAATGTCCGATTTCTCCTTTCGGAGACCCCATTATGATGTGGAGTTCCCAGAGGAGTCCACTGGGAAACAATGCCATTTTCTCTCAAGTAATCTTGAAATTCGTCGCTTAAGTATTCACCACATCGATCAGACCTTAGTGACTTAATAATTTTATTAAGCTGGTTTTCTACTTCAGCTTTGAACAATTGATTTTATGAAAGAGGTAGATCCGTGTCTGGCATCATTGATTCATGTTGTATGATTTTTAGCAGAGGTCATGCCGAAATTTTAGTAGCATCAGTGCTTATGGAGGTGGGTTTTCTTGTCTCCTGCTGGTAGCATCCTGTCTCAAACGAGATGTTACATAGTCACACTAATTGAACAATTAAAGATCTGTTAGTTAATGTTAATATTAAACTATGTACTTTGGCTAAGAATGTAAAGTGGCCTTCCGTTCTGGAATGGCTCTGAAGTTTATATTCTACTAAAATCGCAGTTTGGTATTTTAGCTTATGGAGCATGTTGTAAACTCAGATAAGCTTTCAGAAAACTTGTGTTCTCTAATTTTGAAATGAGTCAAATTGTATGATTCTACCAAAGCATAGTGAATACATATATGATTATAATGTCAATGAGAGAGTATAAAATTCTTTCTAGTGTTGTATATCCTAACGACATTATCATTATTAAAACAATAATGAGATGTTTATGAGATAAAAGGTTTACCTAGGTCTTATTTTCTCCGTGAATATAGTGGGAATTGACCGGTGTGTAATCACACGCGTATAACGCAAGCGCACGTATCGTTCAAGTAGTATAAAAAGTATCGATCCCACGAGGACTTAAAACCTTTTGTTATCAATTTATGAAGTTAAATGTTTACAAGTATCTAATGGATTGATTGTTTGATTGGGTGGTGACTTAAAATTAAAACAAGTAAATAAAATTGCTTGAAAGTGGATTGAAGAAAATTCAAATTTATAAAACTATCAAGGGTTGTGAATCATTCCAATATCTTTTTAAAAGATGGAGTGGTTATTTTACATTTGTGTAATATATTGGTTTATTAATCTGGAACACGAAATTATGTAAAAGCCTCTTCCGATTGTCAAATACAAATACCCAGTATAACCCAATTAATCATATTCCTATGTTAACCAAGTTATCTGAATTTATTAAGATTAAGTTCCAATTATGGCTACCCCTGCCCGACATGTATATTCCTATCCTGTAAGGAAATCTATTAAATGGTTATCTATCCTCAAGGAATATCGTGGGCTATTAAGTCTAAGGTCTTAAACCTAAAATCTCTTTTCCAAGTTCATTTTAAGTTTACCAGTTCAATTTTATTAATGGCCAGTTAATAAAAAACATTAGGATTAAGGCTCAATAAATAAACCTTTATATTACCCAAACTGTAATTTAACCCCTTATAAACCGGTAATATTGGATTTCATCACAACCCCAGATAACTGGCTTAGTTACGACACATATTTACGGGTAGTAAAAACTTAAATTAAATAAAAAACATAAAGTAAAATACTGAAAAATTAAATGTTGAAAGTAATTACTGAAAAGTAAATGCTGAAAGCAAATTTCTGAAAAGTAAATGCTGAAAGCAAATTTCTGAAAAGTAAATGCTGAAAGTAAATTGCTGAAAAGTAAATGCTGAAAGTAAATTGCTGAAAAGTAAAAAAGTAAAAGTACAATAAAAGAAAATGCTGAGGTAAAATGATCCATTTTTATTACTTCTATTTTAGATATCTCCCTTAATATAATATATTAACTTTGCATGATAATTACCAACCAGTCATATAGGCGGTATCCAGATTAAGTCAAATTAATAATTAATTACCAACCGACCAATCAGGCGGTATCCAGTTTAGTCAGGTTAAAACCAATTTAAATAATTACCAACCGACCAATATGGCGGTATCCTCGTTAAGTCAGGTTTTAACTAGTTTATATATTATAATTAAGGGAGATTAATCTAAATATTAGTAATAAAAGTTTTACCTTTTACCCCAACAAAGGGGAGTTACCTCCTCATTACTGAAAAGTAAAAACTGAAAATTAAAGAAAGAAAAGTACTGTGCGTAAAAGTAAATTGCGGAAAGTAAAAACTGAAAAGTAAAGAAAAGAAAGTGTGAAAGCGGAAATTAATTACTGAAAGCTGTAAATAAATAAACAAGATACAATCTTCTTAGTATTCTTAAGGAATTCCTTAGAAGAAAGTATGAATTTACAAATGAAATGACATGGTATTTATAGGCAAAATTTTGCCTCCATCAAATCATCCACCAAATCCATTATTAATTGCTCCACTAATTGCTCCACTAATTACTCCACCAAATCCATTATTAATTGCTCCACTAATTTCATATCATGTTTGGTGGTGATTTGATAATTTTTATTATTTATATTAATTTATTCTTTTGCTTTGAAAATGATTGAAAATGACTTTAATAATTACACACAACACACTTCTGGATGGTTCATCAATTTCGGGCATGAAATCTTCAGAATTAGAAATTATTTTGACTTTAAAAGTTGTAGATATTTGAGTCTTCTTTAATCTGGAACTTGAATCAGCTCAATCTGATATCGGAGTAAAAGGTTATGCCCAACATACGACAGATGCGCAAAATTGGAATTTCCAAAACTGCACTTCGTTAAAACGCCCTTTCAAGTTTCCAATCTCCAAAATTAATATGTCAAGTCCAATTTTTGCCCTTATTTGACCCAAATTTCGTCCTAAATGATTTCATTGTGTCCCAATATTATTTTATCTGCAAAAAAACTAAAACACATCAAAACGTTCATCAAACCGAGAAACTAAACAAAATATTAAGTAAAATGGGCGGTAAATATTGATATATTTTCTGCTCATCAGGAATAATCTCTATAATATTTGATATAAAATTTTATATATGATATAAAACTAAGATTTGTGAGATACTTCCATTAATCGTGCATTAGATATAATATAATAAAAGACACAACATGACTATCTGTGTGACAGTTAGTATAATTGTTGGACAATTACTGTGTCTCTAGATATAGTATTCATTTTTCGTAAATGATGATTCCTTCGTCAAAAGAGAAATTGATTAGAATGTCTTGTCAATCTTATGCATCATAGGATGATGGCATAATGAATACTGTATTGTGTGCGATTAAAGATATTAATTTAATCGTAATTATTACAAGCTATTTTGATACGAAGTAGACCATATGATGGATCTTGAAACATGTTCTCTATTATTATCTTTGAGATATTAAGAATGAGTTTCTTATTCATGAAGAATATAGTCCGCAACCATTAGGATCAGATTAGTTTTGAGTCTAATTATGATGTTAGACGGTCTACGTCATATAGAGTCAGAAAAGATACAATATTGTATTTTATGTCAATCAAGATGTCAATCAAGATCGTATTTATGTCCGATTCATAATTACGAACAATTCCTTTTTACATAATATTACTTATTGATGGTAACACCTATTGTCTTTTATCTATGTATTTGATCTAATATTGATTAAATTGAAATTAAATACGATTTAGTGATATGTATATATTAGATAAAGACCCTAGCATTGTGCGCACTTACAGCGTAGTTTGTAATTGACAAAGGAAAGTGTCACTATAAGTTGTATATTCACAAATAAAGCTCTTGATCAAGATTTATTAACACGAGACGGTTAGTAAAATTCATTGAGACCAGTAGATATCATATATCGGAACTTGATCCGATGGTTTATCCGAATAAACCATGAGTCTCAGGAAACTGTATAGACGTATAAGTGTTTATTTGATAAATATTGAATAGCTCACCGAAGATTTCTTAATAGATGGTACACCAATGTCAATAGGAATATTCTCGAGTCGAGTAGTATAGTGGTCATTTGACTTGAGATACCACTATGGATATATGAATTATCCTCCACATTTTGATGGCAATCACGTCAGTGATCTATTTAGATCAGACATCTGTCTGTTCGTTGGGTGTGGACTCATGCTCATGATATCATATAAGTATCAAATAAAATCCATATGTTCTGTGTAAAAAGGCATAAATATCCTGCACGTGTTTATGATCTGTTAAAATCATGGTACACTGCGGAAGCGAGTTCCGAGTGTTATATTAAGATAGTAAATTTATAAGTCAGTTGTATTCAACCTCAGGGATTTGATGTTCCCATCTATTTCTCGGGTATAATATGGATAGCCTATGACAGAAGGATTATATGTATGCAATGACCTCGACTTGAATAGTTTAACGAGATTATCTGTGGTCGTCATAATTTACGAGTTGGTGAATTATGGAACCGAAATTAGAATCTGTGACGGATAAACCTGAACTTAGAGAGTCCCAAAATATGAAATGTACTCGTTGAGCACTTGGGCAACATATTATGAATAATTCAGATTATTCATAATACTTTATCAGATTAAATAAGTTAATTCGAATCGTCTAATGGTAAAACAAAAATACATACATAAGGGTATTTTGGTTATTTCTTAATTATTGTGTATTGATAGCCTGTGACAGAGGAATTATATGTATGCAATGACCTCGACTTGAATAATTTAGCGAGATTATATGTGGTCATCATAATTTACGAGTTGGTCAAGATTAATCAAATTAATCCTACACTAGTTAAGTCCTACCATCATGAAATATCTCATGAATAATTCTAGGTTATTTTAGAGTAGCTCAACAACTTCTAGAATGACAATTAAGTTGTCCAACAATAAATTGAACTCAAATTACATTAATCTAGATCAAAGTAAGCTTACACATGCATCTACCCACTTAATCAAACATCTGAAACAATAAGCCCCAAAATTAGAGACTAAAATAAAACCGTACAATAATTTTAGAAACTCAAGAATAAGAAAATAATTTTTCTAAGATAAAAGAAAAAAAAAGATTACCTCACAAATCTTCATAAATCCATAAAACTTTGTTCTTGATTTGAAGGCTCACTCTAATCTCTCTAAAAAGTATTTTGAAAGCTTTGAACAATGGCTTTCTTTTGTTCAACAACAACCACCACAAGAAAGAAAATAATTTCCATTTTAAATGGCCAAAGTGGCGTGAAAGAGAGGGTATTTTTGGTCATTTATTTTTTTAAATTTTAATTAAATAAAAAGGCTTGGTAAAAAGGTGTGACACATGGAAAATTATTTGTCATATATTACAACTAATATATATTAAATAATTACCAAACATTTTACACATGTGTAAATTATAATAATAATAATTCAGTTCATTAATTGAATCAATCATTACTAACTTTACAAATGTCAAGCTACCATTTACCAATTAATGTGTATCTAATCTAATTATGTATCAAATATAAATATACATTAAAAAAATAACCAAAATACCCCAGCATATGTATTCATAATACATTACCCAAGTGCTCAACGAGTACACTTCATATTTTGAGACTTTATAAGTTCAGGTATATCTATCACGGAATCCAATTCGTGTCCATAATTCACCCACTCGTAAATTATAATGACTACGGATAATCTCACTGAACTATGCAAGTCGAGATCATCACATACTTATAATCCATCTGTCACAGGCTATCCATATTATACCGGAGATATAGATGGGAATGTCAAATCCATAAGGTATAATCTCTAAATAACACTTGGAACTCGCTTTCGCAGTGTACCACAACCATGGATTACTAGATCACAAACACGTGCAGGATACCTATGTCTTGTATAGAGGACTGACGGATTCTATCTGATACACAACGGATATCATTAGCATCAGTCAAACCCAATAGACAAGCGATGGTCTGACCTTAATAGGTCGGTGACATGACTACCATCATAGTGTGGAGGGTAACTCATATATCCATCGTGGTATCTCAAGTCAAATGACCACTATGCTATTCGACTCAAGAAGATTTTTATTGACGTTGGTGTACCAACTATTATGAAATCTTCGGTAAGTCATTTAGTGTTTATCGAATAAACACATATATGTCTATACGAGTCTCCGAAGTCTCATGATTCACTGAGATAATCCATCAGACCAAGTCTCGATATACAACATGTACTGGTCTCAACGGATTTTACTAACTGACTCGTGTCAGTAAATCTTGACCATAAACTTTATTTGAGAATATACAATTTATAGTGACGCTTCCCAATATCAATTACAATCTAAGTTGTAATTGTACACTACCTTGTAAATCCTCGAGTCTTTGTCTAATATATACATATCACTAAACCGAATTTAGTTTCAATCCAATTGAAATTAGAACGAATATGTATATAAAAGACAAGAGGTGCTACCATTAATAGGTAATATTATAGAAAAAGAATTATTTATATTCATAAACCGGACATAAATACGATCCGTATTGACACTCCGAGCACCAATCCTAAAGGTGTATACATCCATTTCTTAAACCAAGGGGTATACACATTTAAGAAAATCTTGGATGTGAATATCATTTTCCTAATTTTAGTGTTATTATTATATTAGAACTTTTAAAAAAATATATATGATGTCGCTGAGGATTTTTTTCACATCTCAATAAATTTTACAAGATACGCAATCTATTTTGTTAGATAATAATTTATTTTTCACCCTTTTTATAAATTGTCGATTTCCGGCAAACTAACAAGAATAAGATCTAGCTGAAAGCCACCAATCATAAATACATCTTACTTTTATGAAAAACATGATAAGGATGGTATCAATTTCTTGCTTATATAAACCCTAACTAGCTATAAAAATAGCATTGTCAAAGAGTCTTATTTCTTAAGCAAACCAGAAGGTACTTCAAACTAGCTTCCACTTGTTGAATTCTTGTTATTTTTTTTATTGTTTGATTCCTCTCATTTTTAGTTTTTCATACAACAGTAATTATCATTTTAGCATCAATATATATAGGGAGGTTTTATTTGCCAATATAGATTCCTTTACATTTTTCTTTTCATTAGAGATCACAAGGTCAAAGATTTAACTAATTGTAACAAAATATTAATCATTTGTAACAAGTAGTTATAGTATTGAATTAAGATATAAATGTAATGACTCAATCTATTGGTAAGATATATTCTATTTTGGGCTACATTTAGTCTTACAATTTTATTCTTAGAGTGGAATATTGCAAGCTCGCACATTATCAATATTCCTCCAAAGTCATGTAGTAGGTCCTTATTAATTGGATGGTCCACCCCACTTGCTAGATATTATCTGTTTTGGGTCGTCTCACTATTTTGTTCTTGTTGTGGATTGATAGTCTATAAATCGCTTCCAACTAGTTAAAATAGTCCATTACTTATAAGTAAAATACCCATATCTCTAACAAACGATATGATATGTCTTAAAAATACTATTTATTTACGCTAAATATGAAGAAAATTATAATTATTTCCCCTTAATTTTCATCTTTTATAGGTAATTCAACTGTGAAAATGATGCTAGGAGAAGGTGAATCCAGCTCAAAGAAAGCAAAGTTCATGGAAAAGGGCGCAGCCACAAACTTGCATTTTTCTGCACTTGTTGTTGATGACGATCTTCTCATCCGGAAACTCCACTCAATGACTTTAAAGTCACTTGGCTTCAAAGTCGAAGTAGTTAAAAATGGAAAAGAAGCAGTTGATTTATTCGTGCTGGTGCAAATTTCCATATTGTATTCATTGACCAGGAAATGCCTATCATGAATGGAATTGAGGTATAATAATTAAATTCATAATATCGAAATATATATATATATTTTTTTGATATTAACTTTTTTAATTACAGGCAACTAAAGAGATACGAGGTATGGGGATCAAATGTAAGATTGTGGGGGTATTTTCAGTCCATTCAGAGATCGAGAAAGAAGTTTTTATGGAAGCTGGTCTTGATTTTTGCCATACGAAACCACTGACGGTGGAGAAGATTCTCCCTCTCATTGAGGATCTCATGAAGAATTGAGTATTATCAACGATATGGTGGTATCATTATTTTCTCAAGGGTTAATGAACTACAAAAATGGATTGGGGCTGTTTTTTTTTTTTTTTTTTGTATAAGTATCTAAATTTGGTAATGTTTGTTTTAAGTAATAGCTAGAAAAGAATAAAAGTTTGGATGAAGATCAAAGTTTAAGTTCGTTCTGTTTTAGACTCTGTTTTGATTTTAGTTTGTCTGGTGAAGTCTTATGCAGACTTTGCCTTCTAATAAAAAGTTATAATGGAAAACAAGCCTTTGTTTTAAGCTATTTGAATTGAATGTGTTCTTTTTGCATTAATTGCTTTATAAATTTAAATTGGAAAATGAAATATTTTGAGAGAAAATATTTGTTTGAATTAATAATTGAATATATATATATATATATATATATATATATATATATATATATATATGTGAAAGATATGTATTTGGGCACGTGGTGCTTGTGTATTTATAAAAATAATATTTTATAAATTAATTATTTATAATTAATTTTCTGTACTATTCGTAGAATATTTAACTTGAAATTTAGCTTTGAGAAAATTTCTCTTTAGTTAAGGCAGTTACTAGATATAGAGTAAGTGGTGGAAAATAATTTAAGAGGTTGTAAGATTTAAAAAAAAAAAAAAAAAAAAAAACAGTGGGGCGTGAGGCCCATTAAACAAAAGGAGAGGGACCCCATCTCCATATCAAGTACAAAATCTAGATTTTCTTTTTCTTTTCTCTCCTTTCTTCCTTCATTCACATCACATGCCCATCCCCACGTCTTCTTCTCCTTTCCTTTCGACTCACCTGTGCATTTGTAACCCCAAATCACGCCAACATCTCCATTATTTAACTGTCAAATTTCTTCAATTATTCCCCTCAGCTTGGTGAAGTATTCCATTTGGCAAGAGAAACAAAGGAAATCAAACCCCTAAATTTTTCCCACTTGACCGATTTCGCCACAACCTTGGGGATTTTGGTTTTCAATTTTTTTTTAGGTAAGAAGTTTCATTTAATTACTTCCTTAGATCAAGTAATGTAGCTGATACACTTGGTTTTATTGTTAGGTCTTAGTGTGAGTACTAATGTTCATGTGAGATGATTTTGGGGTATTTATGAATTTATTAGAAGATGTTAAATTAATAAATTTTGTGGTTTTCTTACTTGTTTTAAGCATAATGTGATGTGGGTGAGTTAATTGTAGAAGAAATTTTGAAGGGAAATGGCCAAAGGGTTTGGCCAAGATGAATAAGATTGGGTTTGATTTTCTCTTCTGTTTTGGCGGCAGTGGCGTGATGGTGGTAAAATATTATGGTGAATGGGTTAGTGATTTTAGGTAATAGTGAAGTGGTTGATGGTGAAGTTAGAGTGTTGGAATGTTTTTTGAGTTGAAGAAGAGGAAAATGGGGGTCGTACCGTGAGCTAAGAAGGGGGCAAATTGCCCAGCAGAACCGTGACCAGAGGAGAGCAAAATGTGCCTAGTGATGCCGTGAGCATGAGAGTAGATTTTCGCCCCTGTGAAATCGTGTGCAAAGGCCGTTTGTGTTAATATTGTGAAGATGGTTAGTGTTGGCGACTTGGTCGCATAAATGGATTTTAATGACGTCAACGCGAAAGAAGACTTCGACGTACAAACACGAAGCAATACAAAAAGTGTCGAAACATATGGGGTGAAAAGCGAGAATGTGAAGACTTGCGGCAAAAACGAAGTTATTTGCGAAAGTCTTAGCTTATGATTTTGTGAGAATTGTGAAGGAAAAATTGTGTATTAAAATTTGCTTGATATAAAACTTACAATGAGAAGCCTTTATATAGGCATTATACAACTACCATATTAAATACACAACAACACAACTACCAACTACACAATTAATGCTTGGTTGAATATAATCTAACAATAAATACTAATTAGCTTCTCAACTAATTCCAACACTCCCCCTCAAGCTGGAGCATACATGTTGTATGCACCAAGCTTGTTACAGATGAAATCAGCACAAGAACCATAGAGAGACTATGGTGTTTAAAGCGCTGCTGGAGAATGCACAGCAGGAACATATATGGTGACTTGGTTGTTTAACGTCGTTGGAAAATGCACAACGAGAACAGATGTGGAGGTTTGGATGGTTTAACATCGCTGGAAAATGCACAGCTGAAAAGTTTAAACTATTCCAGAACAGCTCAAAACATCTAAAGAAAACTTGCCAAATCACCCCATAACAAAACCCCGAAAAAAGTCAGATGTGGAACTTGGTGCAAATAAGGGATAAGAATTAGCATTTCGTCGTCACTGATATTGTCAAGATTGCCAAAGAAGGTGCGGCGCGTGAGGCTCACACATATATAGCGGTGTGTGTTCCCCACGCGCCGACTTGAACGACGACTCTAAAAGAGAGATACTAGAACCCAGAGAAAGATTGGCTCTGATACCATGTGAGAATTTGTGAAGGAAAAATTGTGTATTAAAATTTGCTTGATATAAAACTTACAATGAGAAGCCTTTATATAGGCATTATACAACTACCATATTAAATACACAACAACACAACTACCAACTACACAATTAATGCTTGGTTGAATATAATCTAACAATAAATACTAATTAGCTTCTCAACTAATTCCAACAGATTTAAATTGTAATGTACATTGTAATACTCAAGTGCCTAAGCTCATAGGGATCATGTACGTTCACTTAGATGCATTAGGATCATGACAAAATGCCTTAAAACCTTCATTACTCTACATTTTGGTCTGAGACCGGCATACCGGTCCCTTACCGGTATCCATACCTGTGAGATGCTCTGTTATGCATGCTCACTGGAACCGGCATGGACCTTACCGATCACCATACCGGTGAGCCCAACGACTAGTTCCCTTACTGGAACCGGCAAGCCCTAAACCGGTCTTCATACCGTGACCTTTCTGGTCTAGCTCTTCATTGTGAAATCCTACTGGAACCGGCACGGACCATACCGGTCCTCATACCGATTTCCATACCGGTCTAACGTATACTTGCCCAACGGTCATATAGCCGTTCGTATCTGTTGGAAACCCAGACCGGCATATCGGTCTCCATACCGGTGTCCATACCGGTCTAGCTGTAAGTTGGGGAATGCTTTGCATTTTATTATAAATAGAACCACAACTCATTTGTGCTTGGTTAGAGACTTAGAAAACCTTCATACATATTCTACCAAGACAAATACAATAGTGTCTTAAATCTTCATATACTTAAACACTCATACAAGCTCACACACATCTTGATATCATTTAGTGAGCTTAGAACACTTGGGTTTGCAACTCACACAATCTTATTATTATTTGTGAGTGCCCAAGTGTGTTTCAAATCTTCTATATCAAAACACTTGTGGTTGTGAAATCCCATTAGTTTGGGTAGTTGTAAAGGTTTGTGAGTGAGCCTACGAACAAAACTCAAAATTGTAAAAGGTTCGGAGTGCGCCTTTGCGGAAAAACTTTGGTTGCGGGTGAACCACAGAAACTCGATTTTAGTGGACATCTTCAAGCGAGGCTTGGGGGAGTGGACGTAGGCACATTTGGCCGAACCACTATAAATCGCGGTGTCGTATTTCTCTTTCCCTTAACTTTTACTTATTTGCAAGTTTATTTACATTTATATTATTGGATAGAAAACTTGTATATAGGTTATTATTTACGATAGAGAAAATCGACCTAAGTGCCAATTTGGTAATAAGAGCTAAAAATCGGCAAAAATTTATTTAATTCCGTACTTATAGCGATAACCCAATTCACCCCCCTCTTGGGAAATAGAGATTGTTTGTCGCTATTGCTTGTAGGTAATTTCAGTTTGTATACCAATGAAGGAGAAATAGGATGTGAGATTCGGCCCTGACAGTTCGTGCAAGGGCTGATTTTTTTTTTTTTTGAAAGAAAAAGTATATGGAATTAATTGATTTTATGGTGATATTCACTGATTACTGGTGATGGTTAGATAATTATTTAATTAAAAGTATTGGCATGAGAGTTAGTGATGAGGCTGTACTATAATGTAGTTTATACGCTTTAATATAGAAAAAAAATCTATTTTGAGTCGGTAGTAAATAGTAGAATCATATTTTGCTCACTTTCCACATGTGACGTACTTTTCTTTTGTTCTTTCCGTGACTTTCTTTAAATAATTGAGCCAAAAGTCCATGTATACTTATCTTATTGTAAATCGATAACTTGATCAACCCCCTACCTCTCAGTAATCTTCCGTAACTCATCAATGTGAGTGGATGCCTTATTTTATGTTTTATTGACTTATAATTTAAAATATTTCAAGTTTTGAAATTTTATTTGTTTTGAAGTTTAAAACAATAAAAAATGTGCATAATGATTAAATGTTTCCGTCTCAGCGCTTGTTAAATATATTCATGATTTTTTGAATTATCGACATGTTTCCGTTGAGACGCTCGATTGATGATTTATTTTCGTCCCGATACTCGTCGCATGTTTTTTTATGTTTTCTTTTACGACTTAGCATTGTGATTTCGACGGGCGCTTGTTTTGGGTCTCTTCCATAAAAAATGGATTGACCCGCTACCTTGTCGATAATGGATCGTTCGTTCTTTGCTCATTTTTCGCGCTTGACTTGGGCTTTGAATGCTTGATATGTTTTTGACGATGCATGCATGAAAAATGGTTTATGGACATGTTTTATATTTTTCTTATGATTTGTTTTCTTTTGGTATCTACTCACTGAGTCCACAAGATTCATCCCCCACAGTTTGTTCATAATCACAAGTTTTCTTCTCTTTTGCCGCAGTTTCTATTTTTGACGGAGATGATGCGTGAATGATGGATATTATTTTGCAAGTCATCAGGGGTTATTTGTTTTTTGTGTGGGCATTAGGGTATTGAGAATGTTAGTTATATGGGAAGAATGTAATAGTAAAGATTAGTAATATTTGATTATGTTATATGATATGTGATGTTGCGGGCACGAAGCCCTAGAGTGATTGTTTTTAATTTTTATGCGTTATGTGTGGGCCTGAGGCCCTGAGTTATGTTGAATGTTTTAGTTAGGTTAGTCTTGATGCTGGACTCTGATTCAGATTGTCTAGTTTTAGGACACATCATTTCCGTTTTTTTAAAAAAACTTGGAGGCTTATGCAGATGGGTTAATCATGTCTCCTACTGGTAGCATCATGTCTCAGGTAGGGTATTACAATTATGGTATCAAAGCGGGGTTTTAGAGATTAGGATAAGAGTATGGTGACTTACAAATGAAGGATAATGGATATTTTACATGCGTAGTATGCTCGAGGTACTCATATGTACAGTGTTGCTTATACGATATATGTATCATTCGAACACATCTCAAATTGTTCATATTATGTATCCTCAATAAAATTTCTCTCTTTTTCTGCTAATATCTTAAAGTTCCTCTTGTTTATTTACTCTATGCCTCCGCATATGAGAGGTGCACGTGGGAGAGTCCCACAATAGATTGCTTCAGATCAAAGCTCATCGATACCATATGAGCATACGCCAAGGGGAAGGGGGCGTCATGCTCGTAGGTGGCACATGATAAGGGTATCTCCTACAACTGTAGCACCAGCACCTCAGGATGCTCCCGTTAGAATGCAAAAAATCTATCAGACCTTACAGACTCTAGTAAATCTTATGACTCAACAGCAACAACAGGCTCACGCTCAAGCCGTACCTCCCGCACCACCCATCCAAATGCAACCCCAAGCTTCTATTGGTCATGGGCAAGAGTTAGTTTTCACATTACAAGAGTTTAGAAAGTTTCACTCACCCACTTTCCTTGGGAGTGAGCCTAACCCTAACCCCAATGGCTTCATAGAAGAATGTGATCGAATTTGTCAAGCCTTAGGGGTTTAACCCTATTAGGGCAGTTCAATTGGTGAGTTTTTAACTTGAAGATCTAGCTCATGCCTAACATCAGTCGTATTGTCAGAATAGGCCGGTTACAGCACCATCTCTTCAATCAGATGAATTCAGTGAAGCTTTCTTAACTCGGTTTTTGCCTGAAAGTGTGAGGGTTGTCAGAGCTAGAGAATTTAAACAGTTGGTGCAGAGCGAACAAATGATTGTGATGGAGTTTGATATAGCATTTACCTGATTATCACGGTTTTCTCATCTTCTTGTTGCCATGAAGGAAATGAAAGTAAAAAGATTTGTTAATGGGCTATGTGACTACCTGTTCAGGTCTATCTTGATAACCCCAGATATGACTTACACACAAGCCTTAAATACAACATTACGGTTTGAGACAAGGGCGCAAGAGAGGCGTGCGGGGAGGGAGGTTCAAGAAAGGTAAGGTTGTTGGGATCAAAACCGGGAGGCGCAGAGGAAGAAGTGATGTTCAGGCGAAATCGTAATTTAAAATTTTTAAACTTATGAATAAATTATTCAATATCAAATATTAATAATTCATTCATATTTCACCTAAACTTATTTATTCGATATCATATAACGACATAAATAATATAGAAACACCGCGAAATTTTTGCGAAAATGTTTTTCCGCAAAATAGCATAAAACGCATTTCCGGCCGAACCGACCGACCAATGCTCATGGGGACTGCCCAGGTCAGCCCCAAAAATATTTGGACAGTTCATGGGCTGCCCGAACAGTGCCCAGTTCACTTTTTGGGCAGTCGTTACCCGGTAACGATGTTTTTCGCCGTTTTTCACGTATTTTCACTCTGAAATAATTTCCGATAAATAATTTTATTGGGCAATTAAAATAAATCAATTTATTCTAATTACTCAATAAATAAAAACTGAATATTTATCTGAAAAATTAGATTTATCATTAATTGCTATGAGACCCCTACACTTTGCAAATTAATCATTTTGGTCCTTAAATTGTCAAATACATATTTAATTGATTCCAAATCAATCCCAAAATAATTTATACATGTCTAATACATGAATTAAAAATTGCAACAAAAATCCAGAAATGTTCCAGAATTGCCGAAATAGCCCCTGAACTTTTATTAATTGCAATTTGGCCCAATTTGTTCAAAACACATCAAGATCAAATCCAATCAATCCCAAATTTAACATACATCAAATATACATCAAATTATATCATATATGTGAAAAGTCCCAAAATTTGAATAGGTTTAGAACCCTAATTTCATAAATTACTCCAATTACATAATTTACATTAAATTGAATAAATTCAACACTTTAATCAATCAATTACCACACCAATCAAGTCTCACCATCATGAAATTAATCAAAAACAATTCTAGGTTAATTATGAATGGCTAATCAACTCTAGAATGACAACTTTAATTTCTAATTAATTTATTAAGCTTAATTACACTAATAAGCATATAAATTAATCATACATGCTTAACATCCTCAAACAAGCTTCCAACAAATTTAATTAGAAACTCAAAGAATAGAGAAATAAACTTAACAACACAATTTGAAGTTACGAATAATAGAAACATTTTCTATATAGAAGAAAGTGTAAGAAACTTACAAAAATTTCAAATTTTTGGCTTTGATTTTCCTTTCTTTCTTCAATTTTCTCTCAACTCACTTTGTAAAATTTTGTTGAACTTGTGTAAGTATGAAAAATGAAACAAAACCATTTTGTTAAACAAAATTCACTTTGGCCGAAAATCTCACAAAAATTAAATATCAAATACTTTAATTTTGTTTGATTTTAATTAGTCCACATTTTAAAATATTAAAGTTAACAACTTATCTTTAATAAAGTGAACAAAAATATGTTCCAATGGCATCATGTCAAGCATTAATAAAGCAAATCATTATAAAAGATATTTACTTTATAAATAAATTTAATTATTTAACAATTAAATAAATAATTAATAAATATAAATATCTTAAATATATGTATTATATTTACAATAAATATCTCAAATACATATATTAATGATATATATCAAAAATCACAATTTAATATTTTATTAATGTGTATTTAATAAAATCAAGTATTAAATACAAATACACATTAATTCGGAAATAACCGTTAGGTCCCGATTGCATGTATTTTTCGTTTAACCATTAAACGAGTTATAATAATCAGTATTATTCATAACAGTTGCCCTAGTGCTCTACGAGTATATTTCATTAGTGAGACTCTCTAGATTCAGGCATATCCATCACGAAATCCAATTTCATGTCCATAATTCACCCACCCGTAAATTATGACGACCACGGATAAACTCACTTAATCATATAGGTCGAGGTAATTGCATACGTATAATCCTTATGTCACAGGTATCCGGATTATCCCAGAGATATAGATAAAAACGTCAAATCTCTATAGGAATAATCTCGTCGACGTTTCTATTAGCAATCTCTAACTAACATCCGGAACTCACTTCCGAAGTATATTATGGCCATATATTTAACAGATTGCTAATCACATATGGACTACCTATGCTCTGTACACAGAACTGACAGATCCTTTCTTGATACTCACAGGATATCATGAGCATGAGTCCACACCCAACAAACAAGCGGAGGTCTGATCTAAATAGATCGGTGACGTGACTGCAATCTAAGTGTGGAGGATAACTCATATATACACAGTGGTATCTCAAGTCAAAGAATCACTATGCTACTCAACCCGAGAAGATTCTTATTGATGTTGTGTACCATCTATTAGGAAATCTTCGGTGAGTCATTCAGTGTTTATCAAATAAACACATACACGTCTATACGAGTCTCCTAAGACTCATGGTTCATTGGGATAAATTATCGGACCAAGTCCGATATACGACATGTATTGGTCTCAACGGATTTTACTAACCGACCTGTGTCAGTAAATCTTGACCAGGAACTTAATCTAAGGATATACAACTTATAGTGACACTTCCCAATGTTAATTACAAACTATGTTATAATTGGGCACTACGTTGTAAATCCTGGGGTCTTTGTCTAATATATATACATATCACTAAATCATATTTAGTTTCAATCTAATCAATCGAATCGAAATTAGATCGAATACGTATATAAAAGACAAGAGGTGCTACCATTTAAATTAGTAATATTATGTAAAAAGGTATTGCTCGTATTCATGAATCAGACATAAATACGATCCGGATTGGCGCTCAGAGCATCAACCCTAACAAAGGTCTGAAGCAACATGGAAAAATTCTCAACGGGAGATTGGTAGTACTCATGGGGGGCCTACTCGTTCTCAAGGCTTGTCACGTCATGAGGTTTCTATATATAGAATTGTTGGGAGAGGTCGTTCTCAGAGTGTTACTTCACAATTTGTGACACAGGCTTCTGTTGCTAGACCCATGGTACCTATTTTCTCTGTTTGTGGTCGACCACACTGAGGAGAATGCAGGAATGTATCAGGAGTATGCTTTCAGTGCGGTCAAATGGGGCACTTTGTTAAAGATTGCCCCACCCTTGTATGTCAACCCTTATAGAACCTATCGAGGGTTCCTGGAAATGTCCAAGGGAAGGTTCCTAGGGGACGAGGTTATGGAGATTAGAGACAGCTTGAGAGGGGACAGTCTTCCGGAGGACGAGGCCATTCATCAGTTGGTAGAGACAGGCGAGGGTTTTTGCTTTAACCCCTCAAGATGCTCAGGCTTCAAACGTTGTAGGGACACGTATTTTGACAGTTGAATCCTTTCATGCTAGAACATTATTTGCTCATGGAGCCCCTCATTCTTTTACATTACCTTATTTTACATCAAGCCTAAAAAGAGAATTAGAAGTTTTAGAATCTCCACTTGATGTGTCCACGCCTTTGGGAAGTGTTATTGTTGTTTCGAATGTATTGAATTTTTGCAAAATAGTAGTGGTGGAACATATGTATCCTATTGATTTGATTGTGTTAGGAATTACTGATTTTGATGTAATTCTAGGAATGGATTGGTTATCCCGGTATCATGCCACTTTAGACTATAGGAAAAAGGTAGTGACTCTGCGAGTTCCAGGGGAAATAGAGGTAGAATTTCAGGAGGACAAGAGTGAGGTTTCTAAAAATTTGATTTCAGCGATTAGTGCATGTAAATTGCTTCGGAAAGGATGTGAATGGTACCTAGTCTATGTGATTGATACAGAAATGAGCCAAACAAAACTTAATCAGGTCCCGATAGTTAGAGAGTATCTCGATGTCTTTCCAGAAGAGTTAGCGGGGCTACCCTGAGAAAGAGAGATTGAGTTTTGCATTGACGTTGTTCTGGAAACTCAACCTATTTCTATCATTCCCTACCGAATGGCGCCTGTCGAATTAAAGGAGCTAAAGGTTCAACTACATGACCTTTTGGATAAAGGTTTCATTCGGCTGAGTAAATCTCCGTAGGGTGCACCGATTTTATTGGTTAAAAAAAAGATGGTACTCTCCAGTTATGCGTTGATTATCGACAGTTGAATAAAGCTACTATCAATAACAAATATCCACTACCCCGGATTGATGATTTTTTGGATCAGCTCCATGGGGCACAATATTTTTCGAAGATCGACCTACGGTCGGGTTATCATCAGCTTTGGATTAGAAGTGAGGATGTCCCAAAGGCAACATTTTGGACTCGATATAGACACTATGAGTTGCTAGTTATGTCTTTCGACCTCATAAATGACCCGCCAACGTTCATGGATTTAATGAATCGGGTATTCAGACCATTTTTGCATCAGTTTGTGATTATTTTTATTGATGATATATTAATCAATTTTAAGAGGATTGGAGATCATAAGCGTCACTTGCATATGACCTTGTAAAATTTAAGGGAGCATAAGTTATATGCAAAGTTTTCCAAGTGTGAATTTTAGTTAACTGACGTAGGGTTTTTGGGGCACATGGTGTCTAAAGATGGTATTGGTGTGGATATGAAGAAAGTGGAAGCAGCCTAAAATTAGCCACGTTCTATAAATGTTACGGAGATTAGGAGTTTTATGGGACTAGCAGGATATTACAGGAGTTTTGTGGAAAACTTTTCACTACAACAGCGTCTTTAACTCGCTTGACTCAGAAAATGGGTAAAATTTGTGTGGACTGATGGATATGAGAAGAGTTTTCAAGAACTGAAGAGGCGTTTGACTTCAGCCTATGTGCTTTCCCTACCATCGGGTTCAGGTGGTTTTGTGGTGTTTTGTGATGCCTCCAGAATAGGGCCTGGCTGTGTTGATGCATGATGATAGAGTTATTTCTTATGCATCCAGGCAGATGAAAACTTGTGAGCAAAATTATCATACCCACGACTTAGAAATGGCTGCCTAGTTTTTTCTCTCAAGATTTGGAGACATTATTTGTACGACGAGCAGTTTGAGGTTTATACTAATCATAAAAGTTTGAAGTATATTTTTGACCAGAAATATTTAAATTTGAGACAAAAAAGGTGGGTGGAATTCTTGAAGGATTTTGATTGCTCCATTTTATATCATCATGGAAAAGGAAATGTGGTGGCCAATGCGCTAAGTAATAAATCGTTTGGGATAGCTCATTTGTCGATGGATAGAAGAAAGAGAGTACATGAACTGCATCAATGTTTACAAAGTGGAGTGGAGTTTTGAATTTCTAAATCCAGAGCATTGTTGGCACAAATCAAAGTTAAGTCAATTCTTCATGAAGAAATAGTGGAAGCACAGACAATCGATGCTTATGTCCATAATAAGAAGGACAGTGTATTACGAGATGATAAAACAGAGTTTTGAGTCAATGAGCAGGGCGTGTTACGATTTAATTGTTGGATAATATGACCCATAGCGTCACTATTTGCACAGATCATTGTGTTGTTGTAGCAAATTAACTATGTAACAAGGAAATTGCACTCTCGTCATTTGTGATTAGATCACCATAGATATATAAATGAAGAGAGGTCCCTATGATTAGTTCCTGGATTGAGAAGATATGAGACAGTATCAGTCCACGAAGGATTAATCATTAAATATCCCTAGCCGTAGTATTATCGAGACTGGATATCGATAATGCGGAATAGGCTAGTATTGCACTTGTGCGCGTTGTGAGGGCACAACGGCATAATTCTCATATATATAAGTATTGGATACTTGTGCAAGTGCGATAGGAGGTCGTGTTTCACCGATGGTACGAGAAACAGCTTCGCTCTGGATAGACCCTTCGGAATCCCATTGGTATTATGACTAGGTGTCTATGGGAGGCCGAAATCAAGGTAGGTGTGTATAGTCTTAACCTGAGACTTGCATCGCTAATACTTACGACAATCGGTAAACTTTGGTTTTGGTGGTGGGGGATCTTAACTGGTTCTGTGTTCACCTATTCTGGGTTTATCAGGAATCGTAGTGTATTGGATGTGATGTCAAGACGGAAGTGTCACTCCAGTCATAGTGGAGATGATGTCACGCAGGATACGGTATTAGTGCTCTTAAGTGATGCGCATCCAATCGTGATATTATGACCAGGTCATGAATATCCGATTATAGAGACTAGTTACCAGACATCCGATATGTGTTTCGGACGGGGCAGACATTTATCCAGCCCCAGCCCTAGCACGTGATTATCCGATACTGGGCCGATACGCACAATACAATTGTATACTATGCTTGATACAGATCTTTGATATTCTTTGATGGATATGTCCGGAGAACTTGGTAGACTTGGTGCTTTGCTAGGAGTCGACCTTGTCTCGTAAATCGGTAGAACGTAGTACTTGGTACGTACGTGATTCGGATACTCCGACGACCGTATTTACTGCCAGATTATCCGGGGATCTCATGGGTCGCTTCCCGATAATCCACCGATGACGCACAACTCGCACTCTTGAATAATCTGGGATTATATAGAAGAGAGAGAAAATTAATCTAGGATTAATTACGGAGATATTTTATCTAGGATAAAATATCGTCTAGAGAGAGATAACGATTAATTCGGAATTAATCGATGAATTAATATATTCGATATATTAAACGAAATTAGATTTCGACGCGAAATTAAAATTAGATTTTAATTCGGGCAAACGAGTTAATTTATAATTAATTCGTTAGCGACGTAAATAATAATTTCGCTAGGCGCAATTATTTATTTAAATTCGATTTAATTAACGTCGCGACGTAAGTTCGGTATTTCAGAAATATCGAACCCGAACGCGTGAGTGCACGTGGGCCCACTTTCATTTGGAAACGTGTGGGGCCCACATGACACATGTCATTTTATGCATTATTTAATTCTAATGCATTGCATGGTGATAGTGTACAATACACTCAATGGTTTTGCATGGAGTTTGAGTGTTTGACACTCTAAGCCATTGCATGATTTGTGTCATAAGTTTATTATTAATTTAATAAATATTATGGCATAAATATAAATTGATTTTTGGTAACAAAAATTAATAATTCAACTCTCTCATTTTGCTCTCTTCTCTCACGTCCAAAACAGAATTTTGGGACTGGTTTTGAACCAGAAAAACGTGACACTAAAGGGAAGCAAGGGTTGGGTTTTCATGGTGAAAACCGCAAGTGCTAGCACACTACGAGTCTTGCGAAGGTGGTAGGGAGGTTCACCCATGAGGCGGGACTCATCTGACGGAGTTTGGAGCTTCGTTTTGAGACCCGAAACTGCGAAGACAGTGAGCGTGGACTGGTTGCAGTGGCGTGAGCAAGGCAGTGCGTTTTTGGCTTCGATTCGTCCTCAATTCGACATAACCAATCAATGTGAGTATTCCGCTACCTCCGTTGATGTATTCACGCATTATTTCATGTCTTGATTTGATCTTGGGACCTTAGAAAAACTCAACAATGGCATCAAGAGCTAATGTTGCAAGCATGAAATTGTAGGGCTTAAAATTTGGGTAAATGTTTGTTGAGCATGATTTGAATAAATTGATTGTTTGAGTATGCTTATAACATGTTTAATTGCATTTTGGTTGGACCAATTTGTTGAAAATTGATTTGGAATAATTTTCCCCAATTTATTCACCTTGGCCGAATGTGTGTTGGTTTTTGGAGTTCTTGGAATTTTTCATTTTAATTCATTGGATGAGTTATAATGATAAAGGATGATGTTAATTTGAAGTCAATTTGATTGAATTTTGAGTTGAACAAAAAATCCCCAAAATCTTACCTTGGCCGAATTGGTGTATATGCCCTAATGTCTTGGTGATTTTGATTTTGTGACATTCAATGTGTATGAAATCATTCGGGAAGTTAATATGTTGTCGATTGTGTAATTAATCGGATTGAATTCAAATCGGACAAAATTACCTTCCTTGGCCGAGAGCATTGAAGCATGTTTATGGGTTTGATTTTTCATTATGTGTGTTTGACATGTAATAATGAATTAAGCATGATTAATTGGACTAATTTGATGCTTCGGAAATATCAATTTAGGTTATTAATCATCGTAATGCACTTTAGGTAATTAAATTGCGTAATTGGATTAGTGTAATTTAATTATTTAGGCTTAAATTGGATTTGGGCTTGAATTGTTGTAATTGGGCCTTTTGGGCTTGATTTATCAAGTTTGGTTTAGGCCAAGTGGATTGGATCCAATTGGGCCCAAAACCTTAACCATAAAGCCCAAATGCGACTAATGAACCTTTAATGTTTAATTGGGCCTAATGGGCCGAAATTGATTTCTAAGGCATTTTGGGTGATTCCACTTTTGGGCTTTGGTTGCCGAAGCCCATGCCTAAAGAAATTAATTGAAGCCCATTAGACTTTAATTGAATTGACGTTGGACGGTAATCGGTCTTTGAGACGCGTTACGATTAGATTTGGAATTTAAATCGTAAAAGGTTTATTAAATAAAAGTGTAATATTTAATTTGGAATTGAATAGTGAATTAGTATTAAATACATGTTAAATTGGATTTAATGATGTAGTTTTAATTTAATTCATGAATTCGTACTTTGAGTACTTATTCGCAAAACGAGTTTGACTCGAACAAAATCAAATCGTTGTTTGAACATTGGATGATCACTTAATTATCAGATTAATTAATTTGATTAGATTGATTGATAGCATGCTTATGTGTGTGAATACGTGGTTGTGTTGAATGAATAATGCATATCGGATGGATATTAGATGGGTGGGCAATTTTAGAAATTGTTGTAATAAATTCGATTTATTAAATTGGACCTGTGTGTCCAGCCTTATCACCTTCTTTCTCTTTGTATTCTCTTCTCACCTATTCCCCTCTATATATATGAGGTTTCTTTAGAAGTGTAGTGTAACGGGTAGAAGTAGTACAAGTTCTAGCTTGAGTGAGAAAGGGAGAGATTTGATCTAGGATCAATGTGTAAAGTATCCATCCGCATATCATTATTATTTTATTTCATACTCGCTTTATTATGTATTTAGAATGCATGTTTAAGGGTGTATGATGATGAGACCTAACAAAGATAATTAAATTGGTAGCCTTTGCACGCGAAAATCCCTCAATCTATATTAAGCAAATATCCTTCCATTGAATGATTCTTGTTCAAGATCCGAAGTTGGCATTGGTTGTTTTTGACCAAAGTCAAGACCTTTGTCAATCAAGGATGTACTTGAATCATGAGAGTTTTGTTGCATATCGGTGTCTTGTCCAAATCGTGATTTTTATTGGCCAAAGTCAAGATCACTTTTTGTCCAATGACATTGATTACGAAACTTTCCTCGTCAATGGGTCCCGCTTAACTGGAATCATTAGGTTTGTTTTTGGCCAAAGCCAAGGCCTAGATGATTCGGAGGATAGGGTTAGGAAATGTAATGGATACATTGACATTATACATATGTTTCGGACTTGGATGTCCTCCTAACCGGATCTCGGAATTGGATGAGATCCAATTGATCTGTGAGATCTACCTAGTTAAATAGCATACAGCTTTTATTGGCCAAAGTCAAGGTTGTGTGTTATTTAATAGGATCCTAGCCCACTAGGAAACACGGTTCCCGAGTACTCCACAGAGGGTTAGAGGCTCGACGAAAAATAGTGGGAGGCAAGTATTGAATTTGCAACATTCGTTCGAATACTCGCTTAACACGCTCATTTTATTTTACTCGTCATATTAATCAAAAGTATTAGTCGGACTAATATTTTATGTTGTTTTAAAAATATATATAGTTGGATTATATACAAACTCATTCAATATATAGTTGATTTTGTAATTGGATTATAGTAATCAATATAATTGAATTAAATGATAGTTGATTTTATAATGGGATTATAGTAATCAATATTAAAATTATAGTTGATTAAATAATTGGATTATTGTAATCATTATAATAAATAGTACCTTAATAATTTGATTAAATAGTTGGACTATTAAAATCAAGTAAAGAATTGAAAGGTTGAATATTTAAAACATATAATCCTTGGATTAAATGTTTTAAATGATTTAATTTTCAATTGGGAATAAATAATAGGTTAATTTATTTGATAAAATAACTTATTATGACTAAGCCCAAAATTAAGCAAATAGTAGAGCATAAAATCTTTGGAAGATTTATGTGATGATGACTTTAGTGCTTAATTAATATACTTATAATAATCTATCTTTAGATTTAAAAGTATTAAAATTGCAATTAATAATTCTTGGAGAATTAATTGACTATTCTAGTGGAGAAAAGTCAAAGTTTGCAATTGAGCATGTAGCACAAGGTGCACATCGTTTCGATATTCCGAAACCCAAGGCTTGGCCAAAGGTTTGTGAATATTGAAAAGGATAATTGACATATCCCAAAGTGACTACCATTTGGATATGGAAGACACGAAGGAATTGAAGATAGGGCGAGGCTCTAACTTTAAAAATATTTGTCAAAGTTATGTTCACTGCTAGTATTGAAATTGGTTTTTAAATACTTAGTGTGGTACATAATACATATATGTATTGATGTTCAGAATCCGCTATGAGCAGAATACTGACTTCAAGCCGAGATTTCTCTGCGAATCGGAAACGGGACGAAAGTCGCTGTTTCGACCGTAGATACCTAAGTTTAGAAACTACCCTTTGGGTATGTATTTAAATTAGGAACAGTCATAATGTAACTAGTTTGACTAGAGACATTATCTCTATATCAGTGTTTAATCCAATGCGGATAAAACCTTTATATTCTAGAACACTAAAGTGTTTCATTATATAAAGATGATACTGAGATAAATACATTGGATATAAATAACAGAATTTATATTTTGAATATAAATAAAATCTCAAACATATAAAATGACAAATAAATAGCTCAAATTGATTGATCAATAGAGACTTATTTGTGGCATTGTTGTCTAGGACACAATTAAAGAAG
Organism: Zanthoxylum bungeanum; assembly: GCA_019454045.1. Classification (NCBI taxonomy): domain Eukaryota; kingdom Viridiplantae; phylum Streptophyta; class Magnoliopsida; order Sapindales; family Rutaceae; genus Zanthoxylum; species Zanthoxylum bungeanum. Next base: position 68,814 of record SKCR01031847.1, read on the forward strand.
ACTCGTATATCCACACTTTTTAAGAGTGGGTACTAGGACTGATTTGACTATTCAAATAAGGTCTACGAATCTAGTTTATTAGGTAAAATACCTAAAATACTATTTACTTGGTAATAGTAAAAGGGCCACCGATCTCTTAGCCCTATTCATGGTGAATTAAGTGGGCCCATATCTAGCTAGGCTAGATGTTAACATGAATATTTCGTGACCTTAACGGATGTGACATCACGTTATGGTTATGTGTTTCTTTTGAAGAACACAGATCGGAAACTTTTATAGTTTCGACACGAAGTAGAAAAACAGATCGGCTATAGTATTATGCCGCCACGGTAAAACCGTAATGGAAAATACTTAAGCGGTAAGTTTCATACGTACATGAAAGAGTACAGTATTCTTTCAGATGAGGACATGATAAGGTTTATCACAAGTCGCTCAGAGCTACTATCTCCTTCAACCGGATATGTATTAACAGTGCAAAACTTATTTAGAATAAGGTTCCATATAAATCTGTTTGACAGATATCATATAGGATATGAACAGGGAAGAAACGAGGTTTCTCATTCCTGATAATTTGGGTATGCCAGACATAGCGTTTGGATGATACCAAACTAAGGACCCAAATTGGATAAGTGACAATATAAGTTATCCTAAGGGAAACCTTAAGTATAGTACTTATAAATCCCACATGAGAACAATGTGATTGTTGCTCACCATGCGGATTTCCTGAGAGAAATACCGATATGCAGTGGTCAGTGGGAGGATAGTGATACTCGATGAAAAATCGGAGTGATACTGTTCTAGGCATGAAGTCCGTAATGGAACACAATAGTTCATCTATGATGAAACTATACCATTAATCTTCAAATACACAAGAACTTCGTAAATCGGATAGAGTCAGAAAACAACCTAGGGTATGGGTTCTGATCTCACCCCATAATGATGTCAATCTTATGGAGGTGTACCATTCGACTACGTTTTGAGGAAGTGATACGAGGTATCGGCTCCCTGTTATGGCAAAGTGCCATGAATCCGAAATGGATTCCATGTTAAATCCATTTTGAAGATGCTTGTTGATAACTGTATATTTCATTTATGAAATATGTCAGTTACAAATCAAAATCGCTTTCCTGAAAAGGAAACCTTTTGGAGGATGTTTACAACATCCTGACGATTTTGTATAACCGACAAACAAGGTTTGCGGGTTATTCGATCCATGTTTGGATTGATGCAAGCATAAGGTTCTTGGAACAGTCGTTTTGAAATAATCATAATGATTTATGATTTGACTCAAAACGAAATAATTCTTGTGTATATAAGGAGGTTAGTGGGAGAGCGCACTGACAAGTATATTCCCATAAAGCTATTATTGAAAGCTTGGTTCAAAGAAATTCTCCGTAGAATTCTGGGGAGTAACAACCTTTATTCAAGGAATAAAGATCTACTGGGATAGATTTGGAGTTGTTAACACTCTCTGGGAAATTGTACATTTAAAATGTACTTGTATTGGTGTCTCATACGCTTCGAGCATATGGAGTCACAATCGGGTCAATCCAAGTGACAGTCACTGGATTGAAGTTAAGAACATCTGTTAGTATCTCAGAGAACTAAAGATGCTATCTTAAACTATGGAGAAGGAGAACTTGAAGTGACTGGGATCACTGCTGCAAGTTTCCAAACACAGTTAAATACTGTGGTACTATGAAGTTTGAATAACGGGACAGTGAGCTGGAAATCTTCCAAGCAAGATAACTGTTGCCGAATAAACAACAAATGCGGATTATTGATGCAGCTGAGGCAGCAATAGAAGCCATTTGGATCAAAAATAAATCTAATTAGATTAGATATAGTTCTGTTAGTAGCTGAGCTAGGCGTCAGCACAAGCTAAGGAATTAAAGGTCTCATCGACGATCCAGATATATACTTCTATATCATCTGATTCGTTCAGATCATACATCGTGGCGATGTGATGATCGTGTAAATCACATCAGACGATGATCAAACAAATCCGCTGACGAAAACCCTTTCTCAGCAATTTGAGCGAACCTTACATAGTTCAGGGTGTAGGACACTCGAGTGACTGGCTATGTGCCAAGTGGGAGATTGTTGGATAATATGACCCATAGCGTCACTATTTGCACAGATCATCGTGTTGTTGTAGCAAATTAACTATGTAACAAGGAAATTGCACTCTCGTCATTTGTGATTAGATCACCATAGATATATAAATGAAGAGAGGTCCATATGATTAGTTCCTGGATTGAGATGATATGAGACAGTATCAGTCCACGAAGGATTAATAATTAAATATCCCTAGCCGTAGTATTATCGAGACTGGACATCGATAATGGAAATAGGCTAGTATTGCACTTGTGCGCGTTGTGAGGGCACAACGGCATAGTTCTCATATATATAAGTATTGGATACTTGTGCAAGTGCGATAGGAGTCGTGTTTCACCGATGGTACGGGAAACAGCTTCGCTCTGGATAGACCCTTCGGAATCCCATTGGTATTATGACTAGGTGTCTATGGGAGGCCGAAATCAAGGTGGTGTGTATAGTCTTAACCTGAGACTTGCATCGCTAATACTTACGACAATCGGTAAACTTTGGTTTTGGTGGTGGGGGATCTTAAAGGTCTGTGTTCACCTCTTCTGGGTTTATCAGGAATCGTAGTGTATTGGATGTGATGTCAAGACGGAAGTGTCACTCCAGTCATAGTGGAGATGATGTCACGCAGGATATGGTATTAGTGCTCTTAAGTGATGCGCATCCAATCGTGATATTATGACCAGGTCATGAATATCCGATTATAGAGACTAGTTACCAGACATCCTATATGTGTTTCGGACGGGGCAGACACTTATCCAGCCCCAGCCCTAGCACGTGATTATCCGATACTGGGCCGATACGCACAATACAATTGTATACTACGCTTGATACAAATCTTTGATATTCTTTGATGGATATGTCCGGAGAACTTGGTAGACTTGGTGCTTTGCTAGGAGTCGACCTTGTCTCGTAAATCGGTAGAACGTAGTACTTGGTACGTACGTGATTCGGATACTCCGACGACCGTATTACTGCCAGATTATCGGGGATCTCATGGGTCGCTTCCCGATAATCCACCGATGACGCACAACTCGCACTCTTGAATAATCTGGGATTATATAGAAGAGAGAGAAAATTAATCTAGGATTAATTACGGAGATATTTTATCTAGGATAAAATATCGTCTAGAGAGAGATAACGATTAATTCGGAATTAATCGATGAAATATATATTCGATATATTAAACGAAATTAGATTTCGACGCGAAATTAAAATTAGATTTTAATTCGGGCAAACGAGTTAATTTATAATTAATTCGTTAGCGACGTAAATAATAATTTCGCTAGGCGCAATTATTTATTTAAATTCGATTTAATTAACGTCGCGACGTAAGTTCGGTATTTCGGAAATATCGAACCCGAACGCGTGAGTGCACGTGGGCCCACTTTCATTTGGAAACGTGTGGGGCCCACATGACACATGTCATTTTATGCATTATTTAATTCTAATGCATTGCATGGTGATAGTGTACAATACACTCAATGGTTTTGCATGGAGTTTGAGTGTTTGACACTCTAAACCATTGCATGATTTGTGTCATAAGTTTATTATTAATTTAATAAATATTATGGCATAAATATAAATTGATTTTTGGTAACAAAAATTAATAATTCAACTCTCTCATTTTGCTCTCTTCTCTCACGCCCAAAACAGAATTTTGGGACTGGTTTTGAACCAGAAAAACGTGACACTAAAGGGAAGCAATGTTGGGTTTTCATGGTGAAAACCGCAAGTGCTAGCACACTACGAGTCTTGCGAAGGTGGTAGGGAGGTTCACCCATGAGGCGGGACTCATCCGACGGAGTTTGGAGCTTCGTTTTGAGACCCGAAACTGCGAAGACAGTGAGCGTGGATTGGTTGCAGTGGCGTGAGCAAGGCAGTGTGTTTTTGGCTTCGATTCGTCCTCAATCGACATAACCGATCAATGTGAGTATCCGCTACCTCCGTTGATGTATTCACGCATTATTTCATGTCTTGATTTGATCTTGGGACCTTAGAAAAACTCAACATTAATGACCGTATAATGGTGCCTAAAAACCCGGAGCTACAGAGAAAGATTATGGATATGGCTCACGCATCCTCTTATGCAATTAATCATGGTGTGACATAAATATATCAGGATTTAAAAACTGTTCTATTGGTGGGAATAATGAAGAAGGATATAGCAAAATTTGTATCTAGGTGCCTCACTTGTCAACAAGTGAAATGAGAGCATCAGAAAACTGCAGGTACGCTTTAGGGGTTAGAAATTCTAGAATGATAGTGGGATAAAATTACCATGGATTTTGTTACAGGTCTTCCACGGACACAGAAAGATTTTGACTCGATTTGGGTGATTATAGATGTTGGGGTTTTGGCGCGGGCGCAGCAAAAGCTCGTTGTTCAGGTAAAACCGTAATTTTAAAACTTTTTAAACTACCGAAAAAATTATTTAATATCCAATATGAATAATTCATTCATATTTCACCTAAACATATTTATTCGATATCAAATAACGACATAAATAGTTAAGAAACATCGCGAAACGTTTACGAAAATATTTTTCGCAAAATAGCATAAAACACGTTTTTGACCGAACCGACCACCCAATGCACATGAGGGCTGCCGAGGTCAGCCCCAACAGTACTATGGCTGTTCATGGGCTGCCCGAACAGTGACCAATTCACTGTTTGGACAGCCGTCCCGGTTGGCTCAAAAATCACCCGGTAACGCCGTTTTTCGCATATTTCAACTCCGAAATAATTTCTGGCAATTGTTCCAACACCCAAAACACATCCAATACATTTAAACATCATATTTTTCATCACCAAAATATCAAATTTTCCAGATCTGATCTGGATGTGAAAACAATCCATTTTTCTTGCTTAAACCCAATTTTCAAGATTAATCTAACACCAATTAAGTCTCACCATCATGAAATATCTCTAGAACAATTCTAGGTTATTTTAGAGTGGCTCTATAACTCTAGAATGACAACTAAGTTTTCCAACAAAAAATTGAACCCAAATTACATTACTTTAGTTCAAAGTTTACTTACACATGCATATAGCTTCTCAATCCATCATCCAATCCAAAAACGCCCCAAAATCAAAGTAGAAAATAATCTCTACAACCATTGCAAAAACACAGAACAAAAAAGAAATAATTTTCTAAATTAAAGAAACTCAAAGATTACCTTTAATCTTCTAATTTCTTCAATTTTTGTTGTTGTGTGTGAGATTCTTCCTTCTTTCTTCATTAGGCATTTTTGAAGTATGAAGAAGCTAAGGTTTTTCAAGTTAACCACCCACCAAAAATGAAAGAAAATAATTTTTCTTCTCATCTCCTAAAAGTAGCGTGGATGTGGTGTTTTAAAAAACAAGAATTAAAACAATTTTAATTAAAAAAAAAAGACTTGGTAAATGGCCATGACACTTGGCACAATATTTATCATATATTACTATTAATATACTTTAAATAATAGTGTAAATTTTACACATTTAAATCAAATAATAAAAGTCAAACAATTATTATTTAATTTACCAATTAATGTGTATCTAATCTAATTATGTATCAAATACAAATATACATTAAAATAATCTCAGCATGTGTAATTTTGTTTACTGATTAAACGATTCGAATTAACTAATTTAATCCGATAAGATATTATGAATAATATGTATTATTCATAACGCGTTGCTCAAGTGTTCAACGGGTACACTTCATATTTTGGGACTCTCTAAGTTTAGGTTTATCCGTCACGAAATCCAATTTTGTGTCCATAATTTACCCACTCATGAATTATGACGACCACAAATAATATCGCTAAACTATACAAGTCGAGGTCATTGCATACGTATAATCTCTCTGTCACAGGCTATCCATATTATACATGAGATATAGATAAGAACGTCAAATCCTTATGGTATAATATAGTCAACTTTCAAATTTACGATCTCTACATAACACTCGGAACTCGCTTCCGAAGTTATACAACGACCATGGATTTACTAGATCGCAAACACGTGTAGGAAACCTATGCCCTGTACACAGGACTGACGGATTCTATCTTGATACGCACTGGATATCATGAGCATCAATCCACACCCAACGAACATGTGGAGATCTGATCTAAATAGATCAGTGACATGACTGCCATCAAAGTGTGGAGGATAACTCATATATCCACTGTGGTATCTCAAGTGGAATGACCACTATGCTTGCTCAACTCGAGAAGATTCCTATTGACGTTGGTGTACCATCTATTAGGAAATCTTCAGTGAGTCACCTACATGTCTATACGAGTCTCCCGAGACTCATGGTTCATTGGGATAAATCATTGGACCAAGTCATGATATACGACATGTACTGGACTCACAGCTTTGGCACGATCTTGCCTACGTATATTCATTAGATAGACAACTCATTGTCAATCACACTCATTGTGACTCCTGAATTTGGTCCTGACCATTTCTCATTATGACAGATTTGGCACGTTCACAATGAGGTGTATCAAGGCTTCACTTGCCAATGACAAACTCGAGCTACTGATGTAGTCCTGACAGCTTTGGCACGTTCAGGATTTCCACTTTCACTTGAATTTGTCTAGTATCAAATATACATCCGGCATCAATAAAATTCTATCAACTACACCCTCACTGCTTTGGCACTTTCTCGAATGCAGCCATAGAAAGATACCTATAAACCGTATTGACAAGACGAACCAAGAAATATGCATTCAATACATGTCACTTTACTACCTTATTTAAGCAGGGATATTCCTCAAGAAAGCATTGCTCTACATCAAATGTAGAATTTAATCTAGATCAATTTCTAAACAGTTGAATTCTACCTTAGAAAACATAACTTAACTTAACCATTAAATTTTTGTTACGTTTCTCGTTAGCATAGAACCGAAAAGTCTAGAAATATCTAAATTACATGCATGTGCAAACATCAAAAATGGATTATATATCATATATCAAGCATGAAAAATGTAATGGATGAAGGATCAGACCTGCTCTGATACCATTTTTGTTGGGGTTTTGGCACGGGCGCAACGGAAGCTCGCGGTTCGGGTGAAACCATAATTTTAAAACTTTTTAAATTACCGAACAAATTATTCAATATCCAATATGAATAATTCATTCATATTTTACCTAAACATATTTTAAAACTGTACCTTTCTAACATTTTGTCTATGTACGTCGATTGTGACAACCCTATAAGCTTCCTGACTCTATCTCGGTAGAGCCTTATACCTAGTATATAGGAAGTTTCACCCATATCTTTCATGGAGAAGTTCTTGCAAAGGTAGGCTTTCACACTTTGCATCGTCCCTATATCATTTCCTATGATAAGGATGTCATCTATATACAAGACTAGGAAAACTATCATGCTCCCGCTAACTTTCTTATAAACACATGGTTCTTCATCATTTTTTATGAATCCAGATAATCTAATTATCTCATCAAAATGACGATTCCAGCTTCGGGATGCCTGTTTAAGTCCATAAATAGACTTTTGGAGCTTACAAACCAAGTTTGAAGTCTCGCTGGATATGAAACCCTCTGGTTGTTCCATATAGATATCCTCTTCAAGGAATCCATTTAGGAAAGCGGTTTTCACATCCATCTGCCATATCTCAAAGTCGTGATATGCAGCAATGGCTAAAAGAATCCTAATGGATTTTAGCATGGCTACTGGTGAAAAAGTTTCCTCATAGTCAATCCCAGGACGTTGAGTGTAACCTTTCGCTACCATTCGGGCCTTAAGGGTTTCCACATTTCCATCCGGCCCTAGCTTCCTTTTGTAAACCTATTTACAACCAATAGGTTTAACTCCTTCAGGAAGTTCAACTAAGTCCCAGACTTGATTGGCATGCATTGAATCCATTTCAGATTTCATGGCTTCCTGCCATTTTCCCGAATCGATATCCAATATTGCTTCCTTATACGTAGTCGGATCTGTTTCCTCCAAGAGGAGAACATCAAGGCTCACATCAGATGTTAAAAATAGTCTCTCAGGAGGCCTTGATATTCTATTTGACTTACGTAGAACCTGTGTTGTAGATCCTTCACTTAGTTGGATCTCTGGTTCCATCTCAGGTTCCTTAATGTTGGGATCAAGCTCATCAAGTTTAATCTCTCAACAATTCCCACTTTCTCTCAAAAATTGCTTTTCAAGAAAAGTTGCAAAGCGAACAACAAATACATTTCGTTGTTCGGAATCGTAGAATTGATATCCCATGGAATAATCAGGATATCCAACGAACCTATATTTATACCCCATGGGTGCTAGTTTATCCCGCTGTATAATTCTAACGTATGCAGGACAACCCCAAATCTTTAAATGCTTAAGACTTGGATTTCTACCGAACCATACTGATAGGGGGTCGTAGAAACAGCTTTCGATGGAACCCTATTAAGTATGTAGGCATCAGTTTGTAAAGCATAACCCCAAAGGAAATAAAGAAGATCTGTATAGCTCATCATGGATCACACCATATCCATTAAAGTACGGTTTCTACGCTCAGACACTCCATTGTGTTGAGGTGTTCCTGGTGGGCTATATTGGGCGATAATTCCATTCTCTCTTAAATAATTTTTGAATTCTTCACTCATATATTCACCGCCTCGATCTGATCTAAGGCATTTGATAAATTTACTGGTTTGTTTTTCTACTTCGTTTCAGAATATTTTGAACTTGTCAAATGTTTCCGACTTATATTTCATCAGATAGACATATCCATATCTAGACTTGTCATCTGTGAAAGTCACAAAGTATGTGGAACCATCATGAGCGGCATGATTTAATGGACCACACACATCACTGTGTATTAGCTCCATTAAATCTCCAGCACGGTGTCCAACACCTTGAAATGGGGCCTTTGTCATCTTTCCTTAGATACATGACTCACAAATCGGATAAGGATCTAAGGTAAGATTTTCAATCAAACCATCCTTCACCAATTTGGATAGACGTCTAACACATATATGGCACAATCTCATATGCCATAATTCAGTATTATTTAGTTCAGACTTCCTACTTGTATTTTTCTCTATATTAAAGACATATCTACATGTTTCCAAAACATAATGACCGTTTGATAAAGAACATTCACATTTTAATAAATTTTCTTTATCATACAAACATAAAGTTTCATCCTTAATGTTTATTTTATATCCCTTTTTATCTAATATAGACAGTGATATTATTTGTCTGATAAGTGAGGGAACATAATAACAGTCATGCAAATCTAATTTACATCCATATGGAAGATCTAGAACAACAGTTCCTATGGCCTTGACATCCAATGTCTCGCCATTGCCAACTCTAAGCTGGATCTCCCCTTTATTCAGCCTTCGTTTAACCCTCATTTCCTGCAGGGAATTGCAAATATTAGTGGGACTGCCAGTGTTTAACACTCATCCACTATTTGCATCTAAGCCTAATGAGGTGTCAATAATTGGAAAAAATACAAAGCGTACCTGAGGGTCCTATTTTAAGCTCTGGACAGTCCTTCTTCCAGTGTCCAGACTTCTTACATTGTAGACATTGATCACGAGCTACTTTCGATTTTGAGCCTTTGCGCTTCTTGGAGTTTTTCTTTGATATATTTTTCTTCCCCATCTTAATTTTCTTTGACTTCGCAGAAGTCTTTGAAGAGCCAGCTCCACCATGGAGATACAATGTGGGGTTGCCTTTCTTCAAATCTTTCTCCGCCGTGCGTATCATGTTATGAAGTTCTTCGTATGTGGCTTGCATCGAATGCATATGGAAATTCAATATAAAACCAGCATAAGATCCAGGCAAAGAAGACATAATCAAATTACGGCCTAGCCTTTCATCAAACACAATGCCTTGTCGTTCAAGATATCGAATTTGGTCAATCATGTTCAAAACATGAGTGCTGACAGCTCCTCCCTCCTTGAGTTCAACACGGAACAATTCCTTAGACCTTCGATAAAGTTTCATCTCTTGATTTGCCTCGAAAAACTCCTTGAGTGTTCGCATGATGCTCCAAGCATCCGGTACTTCAATGTACTGTCTCGCTCTTCTGGAGTGGAGTCAGGATCGATATCAACAGGCAGTGGATTGATCGTGACATAAGTCAACTTTTCATACTCCAAGACAAGGCGCATGTTCATTTGCCATTTGAAATAGTTCTCGGCTCCTTTTAGCTTATTAGAATCCAAAAGTTTCATCAATGGATTAGCGGCAGCCATCTACAAGACAATATTTTTGAGTAGTAGCAGAACAATTTTCATTTCAAAAGTGATAACACTAATTGATTATGGAATTTTAAATCTATCAGTGCCATCCCACTACTTTACGTAATTCCTTAATCTCCTTTAACGGAAAAATAGAAATTTCACTATCAAAATTTCATAGCGGGAAGTGGATCCCATGACATTTACTTCAGCCTCACACTAATGACGATATTAGCCTTTGTAAACTCATTAGGTAGACCTTCAAGGTCAATCACTTCATGTGACTCCTGGTTTGGTCCTGAACCGTTTCTTATCCTCACACTAATGACGATATTGGATTAAGACGTGTTCTAGGTGTATACTTGTCAATGTGCACTAATGAGCTTCGTATGTACACCCTCACACTAATGACGATATTGGATGACTACGTTAACTCATCACGCTATATCTAATGTTTTACCGGAGCGACCTAAGTTCCGAGCACTTATACCCTCACACTAATGACGATATTGGATATAAGTAGTAAGAACTCATTCATCTCCGTATTGACAAGACGGACCATCCAATAATGCTCCAACATTATTAATACTATTACTTAAAAGTAATCACCTAATCACGGGAGATTTATGACAATGAAGTCATTAACTTAATTAGGTCAAAGTTTTAATTTAAAACATGCAATACATATCTGATATGTCTTATGCATAATTAAATTAAAATTACTATGGCATAGATTCAAAATATGTGTTGTGTGGTTAAGCATTTGCTACTGATACCATTCTGTTGGGGCAGTTGTGGAACCCCTAGGGTCGGATCGGTGCCCTGGGAAGCGGAAATAGGTCTAGCCCATGGATATCAAGTATGGGTGTAATTTTAAAATCATTTTATGAAATACTATATTCCGCTACAAGTGTATAGGAAAAAACTGGGACTGAAACGGAGTCCGGAAGCTCCCGAACGAAGCAAAACAAAATCAGCGCGCGCGAATGGTGCCACACGGGTGCACTACACGCGCTACAGTGCGCACGCACTGCGCGCATGTACAGTGCGCGCGGCACTATAGCGCGCAGCAACCCCCATTTTTTTTTTTTCAATTGTTTTCTTTTAAGCTTCAGCTCTCTGGATTCTAGAGAGCTGATGCAATTAGGGTCTTTGACCCTAATTGCTTCCGGTCTTCCTTAAACACTTCAAAAACACCCAAAATTAATTTTTAATTTCAAAACCATCATAAACTCATGTTATATAATAAAAATCTAGTTTTTAAAAATATCAAATATTTTTCCAAGAACATAAATTTATTCTAAATACGCATTAGCGTAAATTTTGAATCCATTACACAAACCATTTAAGAATCTGTGTAAAATAGTCTATTCGACCATTTTAGGCTCACATCAGATGTTAAAAATAGTCTCTCAGGAGGTCTTGATATTCTATTCGACTTACGTAGAACCTGTGTTGTAGATCCTTCACCTAGTTGGATCTCTGGTTCCATCTCAGGTTCCTTAATGTTGGGATCAAACTCATCAAGTTTAATCTCTCTAAAATTCCCACTTTCTCTCAAAAATTGCTTTTCAAGAAAAGTTGCAAAGCGAACAACAAATACATTTCGTTGTTCGGAATCGCAGAATTGATATCCCATGGAATTATCAGGATATCCAACGAACCTATATTTATACCCCTTGGGTGCTAGTTTATCCCGCTGCATAATTCTAACGTATGCAGGACAACCCCAAATCTTTAAATGCTTAAGACTTGGATTTCTACCGAACCATACTGATAGGGGGTCATAGAAACAGCTTTCGATGGAACCCTATTAAGTATGTAAGCATCAGTTTGTAAAGCGTAACCCCAAAGGAAATAAAGAAGATCTGTATAGCTCATCATGGATCACACCATATCCAATAAAGTACGATTTCTACGCTCAGACACTCCATTGTGTTGAGGTGTTCCTGGTGGGCTATATTGGGCGAGAATTCCATTCTCCCTTAAATAATTTTTGAATTCTTCACTCATGTATTCACCGCCTCGATCTGATCTAAGGCATTTGATAAATTTACTGGTTTGTTTTTCTACTTCGTTTCGGAATATTTTGAACTTGTCAAATGTTTCTGACTTATGTTTCATCAGATAGACATATCCATATCTAGACTTTTCATCTGTGAAAGTCACAAAGTATGTGGAACCATCATGAGCGACATGATTTAATGGACCACACACATCACTGTGTATTAGCTCCATTAAATCTCCAGCACGGTGTCCAACACCTTGAAATGGGGCATTTGTCATCTTTCCTTAGATACATGACTCACAAATCAGATAAGGATCTAAGGTAAGATTTTCAATCAAACCATCCTTCACCAATTTGGATAGACGTCTAACACATATATGGCACAATCTCATATGCCATAATTCAGAATTATTTAGTTCAGACTTCCTACTTGTATTTTTCTCTATATTAAAGACATCTCTACATGTTTCCAAAACATAATGACCGTTTGATAAAGAACATTCACATTTAATAAATTTTCTTTATCATACAAACATAAAGTTTCATCCTTAATGTTTATTTTATATCCCTTTTTATCTAATATAGACAGTGATATTATTTGTCTGATAAGTGAGGGAACATAATAACAGTCATGCAAATCTAATTTACATCCATATGGAAGATCTAGAACAACAGTTCCTATGGCCTTGACATCCAATGTCTCGCCATTGCCAACTCTAAGCTGGATCTCCCCTTTATTCAGCCTTCGTTTAACCCTCATTTCCTGCAGGGAATTGCAAATATTAGTGGGACTGCCAGTGTCTAACACCCATCCTCTATTTTCATCTAAGCCTAATGAGGTGTCAATAATTGGAAAAATACAAAGCGTACCTGATGGTCCTGTTTTAAGCTCTGGACAGTCCTTCCAGTGTCTAGACTTCTTACATTGTAGACATTGATCACGAGCTACTTTCGATTTTGAGCCTTTGCGCTTCTTGGAGTTTTTCTTTGATATTTTTTTCTTCCCCATCTTAATTTTCTTTGACTTCGCAGAAGTCTTTGAAGAGCCAGCTCCACCATGGAGATACAATGTGGGGTTGCCTTTCTTCAAATCTTGCTCGGCCGTGCGTAGCATGTTATGAAGTTCTTCGTATGTGGCTTGCATCGAATGCATATGGAAATTCAATACAAAACCAGCATAAGATCCAGGCAAAGAAGACATAATCAAATTACGGCCTAGCCTTTCATCAAACACAATGCCCTGTCGTTCATGATATCGAATTTGGTCAATCATGTTCAAAACATGAGTGCTGACAGCTCCTCCCTCCTTGAGTTCAACACGGAAAAATTCCTTAGACCTTAGATAAAGTTCCATCTCTTGATTTGCCTCAAAAAACTCCTTGAGTGTTCGCATGATGCTCCAAGCATCCGGTACTTCAATGTACTATCTCAGCAAATCTGGAACCATCGATCCCAAGATGTAGGATTTCACCTTCAGGTTATCATCCTTCCATCTATCAAAAGTTTCTCGCTCTTCTGGAGTGGAGTCAGGATTGATATCAACAGGCAGTGGATTGATCGTGACATAAGTCAACTTTTATACTCCAAGACAAGGCGCATGTTCATTTGCCATTCGAAATAGTTCTCAGCTCCTTTTAGCTTATTGGAATCCAAAAGTTTCATCAATGGATTAGCGGCAGCCATCTACAAGACAATATTTTTGAGTAGTAGCAGAACAATTTTCATTTCAAAAGTGATAACACTAATTGATTATGGAATTTTAAATCTATCAGTGCCATCCCACTACTTTACGTAATTCTGTAATCTCCCTTAACGGAAAAATAGAAATTTCACTATCAAAATTTCATAGCGGGAAGTGGATCCCATGACATTTACTCCAGCCTCACACTAATGACGATATTGGCCATTGTAAACTCATTAGGTAGACCTTCAAGGTCAATCACTTCATGTGACTCCTGGTTTGGTCCTGAACCGTTTCTTATCCTCACACTAATGACGATATTGGATTAAGACGTGTTCTAGGTGTATACTTGTCAATGTGCACTAATGAGCTTCGTATGTACACCCTCACACTAATGATGATATTGGATGACTACGTTAACTCATCACGCTACATCTAATGGTATCAGCCTTTGCTACTGATACCATTCTGTTGGGGCAGTTGTGGAACCCCTAGGGTCGGATCTGTGCCCTGGGCAGTGGAAATAGGTCTAACCCATGGATATCAAGTATGGGTGTAATTTTAAAATCATTTGATGAAATACTATATTCCATTACAAGTGTATAGGAAAAAACTGGGACTGAAACGGAGTCCGGAAGCTCCCGAACGAAGCAAAACAAAATCAGCGCGCGAATGGTGCCACGCGGGTGCACTACACGCGCTACAGTGCGCACGCACTGCGCGCGTGTACAGTGCACGCTACAGTGCGCGCGGCACTATAACGCGCAGCAACCCCCCTTTTTTTTATTATTTTCAATTGTTTTCTTTTAAACTTCAGCTCTCTGGATTCCATAGAGCTGTTGCAATTAGGGTCTTTGACCCTAATTGCTTCCGGTCTTCCTTAAACACTTCAAAAACACCCAAAATTAATTTTTAATTTCAAAACCATCATAAACTCATGTTATATAATAAAAATCTAGTTTTTAAAAATATCAAATATTTTTCCAAAAACATAAATTTATTCTAAATACGCATTAGCGTAAATTTTGAATCCATTACACAAACCATTTTAGAATCCCAATTACGAAATGTCTCGTGAACAATTTTAGTCCACCTAAAGGTGGTCAAGTGAATCTATAATGGTAGTCATAGCTCTAAGCTTTAATTTAGAGTTCCAAACTCTTATTAATTGTTCCATGTCTAACATGAAGATTTTGACCTAATTACAAGCATGTTGTGTTTATACTTCTTAAGTATCCTAACACAATTGATTAGCCTTATTCAACATTAAGTTATGTGATCATGCATCTAATACACAAATAAACATAGCTTTGGAGAGGATCAAACATTACCTAGTAAGCTTGATGCAAGATCCAATCTACTTCTCTTTTGTTGAAATTGTTGGAGAACCTCCAAGGTGTGCAAGCTTGACTCCAAGATCCAATCTTGTTTCCAATGCTTCCAAGCTTCACTTCAAGATCCAGTCTTGATTTCTCCTAGATGAAATGTTGTGGAGACCTCACAAGCTTCTCTAAACACTTCTCTAACTTAGGCTAATCTCTCAAGAATGTGCTTATGCTTGTATTTGAACTTGTTATTAAAACCTTCTTAAAGCTTGCTATTTATAGCAAAACTTAGGCAATTTTTAATTAATAAAAGTTGTAATCAACTTTTAGTGGGCTTAATCTAATTTGTCCAAATATGTATAATTAGGTGTGACTAATCTCCATTGTCTCCCACTTTAATTTAATACAATTAAATCAAGCCAAAGATTAGGAAATGGATTAGTTAAATGTTTGCCACCTTGATTTAATCCAATTAAATCAAGCCAAAACCACCTATTATTACATACTTACAATTACCATAATATCCTCAAATGGTAGAGATAAATATGATTTTACAATTAAGCCATTGTGTAATTATTGAATTAATCCAATTAATCGAATTAGGTCAAAATAAATAATAAATGTTATCCAATAACACTTGATTATCTTAGTTGATAATTATAATATCGAATATTATATTTTATCCAAAATAATCGGCTACCCAAGTGCTCAACGAGTACACTTCATATTGGGACTCTCTAAGTTCAGATACGTTCGTCATATAAGCCTAGCTAATATGTACGCAATTCGGCCACCTCCGAATTCGCGAAGAACACGAACGACCTTTCTGAACTATACAAGTCGAGGTCATCACATATGTTTAACAATCCCTCCGTCGTAGGCTATCCGAGTTGTGCATAGGAAACATAGAATATACCGTCAAGTTTCCAAGACGCACATCTCATGTCGACATGTCAATGATTCTTCATAACTGATGCGATCCACCCTAGGTGATCGACTTTGGCCAAAGATTTAAGAATCGTGACTTTACTAACATAGATACCTAAACCCTTTATGGTACACATACGGGCCGACGGATCCTATCTTGCTTCGCACTTGATTACTGCGTGCATCGGTCCACACCCAATGAACATCTAGAGGCCAGACCATGAAAGGTTTCTGACATACATGGCATCTAAGTGTGGAGGATCTCACACAAAATCAATGTTATCCTATACTCAAAGGATTACATATGCTACTTGACTCGAAGGGATTCCTATTGACGATGGTGTGTACTTCCAACTATTAGGAATCACCAATGAGTCATTCAGTATTCGCTCCAACGAATACCCACATGTCTATACGAGTTTCCAAAACTCATGGTACATCGCGTTAAACCATTGGAACTCCAATTTTAATATACGACATGTGCTAGTCTTCTAGGTTATAGAAATTCGACCGTATTCCAAAACCAACGACTAGGAATATTTACTTTAAGAATAGTTTACACCTAGTGTCAAAACTATTCTAAGGTCGATGTCATTCTTAAGCATAACGATACATCAATTTAATACGCGTAATGACAATACCATAAATAGGGTATGAAATGAAAAATATAGTTATTTTATTAATAAATAATAAAATGTACAATTCGGATTGGCACTCCAAGCACCAACTCCATCAATTTTGCCATAATTGGGAGTCGATACCTTGTATCACTTCCTCATACGTAGCCGGTTCATGTTCATCAATAAGATTGACATCTTTACGAGGTGAGATCAGAAACCCATACCTCCCAAGTTGTTTTCTGACTCTCTCCGACTTGCGGTTCTTGTGTATTCAAAAATTGTGGTACAGTTTCATCCCTGATGAATTGTCTGTGTTCGATGAGGACTCGGTGCCTGGAACAATATTACTTTGATTTTCATCGAGTTTTACTTTCCTCCCACTTACCACTGCATATTGGTATGCAATCAATATATGAAAGACGCGGCAAATATTGTGGTAAAGGTAGCCTTTTAGGCTTTTCTTCCCCCAAATGGAGAACCTTTTTAGTCCAACACAATGAACCCATGCGCTTTTCATTACAATGCGTACAAAGATAAAGATAACTATATGAAACTTAGTATGTCCGATTGAACATATCTTGCATTCAACCGAACACACATCAACCGGCGCGGCAAAGCATCGTGGTAAAGGGTTTTAACCCCTCCAAATAGGGGACCTTTCATCGCACTTACTAAACCCATGCGCTCGATTGCATCATGCATACAAATAATTAAAAACAATAATATCAAACTTAGTATGCCTGATTGAACATATCTTGCATTCAACCGAACACACATCAACCGGCGCGGCAAAGCATCGTGGTAAAGGGTTTTAACCCCTCCAAATAGGGGACCTTTCATCACACTTACTAAGCTCATGCGCTCGATTGCATCATGCAAACAAGGAATTAAAAACAATAATATCAAACTTAGTATGCCCGATTGAACATATCTTGCATTCAACCGAACACACATCAACCGGCGCGGCAAAGCATCATGGTAAAGGATTTTAACCCCTCGAAATAGGGGACCTTTCATCGCACTTACTAAGCCCATGCGCTCGATTGTATCATGCATAAACAAATAACATGCAGAATTCAAATGACGAAAAATAAATAAACCAAAGCAACATAAAACAAAAGAAGGTGCCGTTTACTCAAGCGGTACGTGGTGTTGTATCCCGAGTACAGATCATACTACCGTCCATTCGGAATCGGCTATGAAATTTATGTCCGGGTTTCCATCCGATATACCGCGAGAGTTGACACATCTTTTATTTTATTCCAAGTCCACAACATACAATATTTCATAATACATGCATATTTATCTACTCAATGGCCACAACATGCATTTTGACATAACAATCATGCGGACAATACTCAATGAATAATAAAAATAAAACAGAAAATGAATGTGGAAAATACCCTCAGGTCTAACCTTTTTTGCCGACTTTCGGACTTGCATTTCGCGGAGATCGGAAGGGTAAAGCTCCTCCACTTCTTCGGTTCACTGGTTTAGCGTCTAAGCTCACTGTTTTGCTGTTTTGCTTGCTGTTTGGCCTCCGTTTTGCTGCTGTTTCCTCTATATTTTTTGCTCACTGTTCAGGTCACTGTTTTGATGTTTCAACGGACTGTTTTGAGTGTTTTTTGTGGGTTTTAAGTGCAGTTTTTATGTTACTGTTTTAAGGATTTTAGGGACTGTTTTAAGAGGATCTTGCTGCTGTTTGGACGTGTAAAACAGTGCAGTTTTTTAGTGATAATAGCGTGTTATGCAGTGCAGTTTTTGTGTTCACTGCAGTTCAGTTTTTGGTTGTAATTTTCGGTGATGGAGGGCTGCTGTATAGGGCTGGTTTCGGTGGCTTTAGGAGGATATAAAGGCTTGTTATTTTCAGCTATGTTGGGGTTGAGGAGGGTGATGTGTTCGGCTATGGAGTGGAGGAGATGAAAAGAATATTTTTTGTTACTTACTCTTGTAATTGGCGTGAATGGAGAGCTTGGAGAGGGGGATGCCTCGGAAAAGTGTGGTTTATATAGAAAATGGCTAGGGCTTCACCTTGTCTCACAAGGAAGGGATTTGATTTTGTGTTGAGCAAGGAAAGTCAAAGATTGAGGGGGGACAAATTTGGTTTAGATTAGGAAGTCAATATCTTTAAATTGGTTATGAGTGATTTAATTAGGCATGACATCTTTTTAATTTAGTATATGATTTTGTTTAGTTAGGAAGTTAATATATTTGATTTATCTAAATTAGGTATGATTATATATTATGTTTTATTTAATTGGTAAATGGTTTAATTATTTTATTTAATTTGGGTGTAATTTAGGGTGATGGGCGTGTGGGCCTAGTCATGGTGGGCGTGTGGGCTAGATGTGGTGTGGGCTTGGTTTGGCTTGGTGAGTGGGTTAGGAGTGTGGGCTAGATGCGGTGTGGGTTCAAGGTTAAAAGGTTTGCGGGTTTTTTTAGGCTAAAGGTGATCTAAACGGAGGTCCAACAAGTGTGTTTGACGCTAAATAAGTGAACAAGGATCTAACAAAATACCGTTTCCCTTCCGACGACCGTTTCCCGCAATATCCTTAACTAAAAAGGTAGTGCCTCCAACTGAGACTCATTATCGGGTTTCACATGGAAAAATACAATACCTACAGTCGCCCCCACTTTGATGGGACTTGTGCAGTGTGTGACTTTGAACAATCCTATCAAAGTTATGCAATGCATTTTCACTTACCTGGCTCGTCTGCTGCCTCTAGCTGAATTGGTGCTGCAGTGGACCTCGATCCTGGGACGCATCCCAATAACTGCAACTGACAACGGGGGCACCTCTACCCAATATCGTTGACAAAGTGGGCCTCGCCCTCGAACTGATGATGTAGTGGGCACCTCGACCCGAAACTACAACCGACAACGGGGGCACCTCGACCCTGGGCACCTCGACCCAACACCGCTGACAATAGAGACCTCGCCCTCAAGCTGATATGGGCCTCGCCCCCAAGCTGATATGAGCCTCGCCCCCAAGCTGATTTGGGCCTCGCCCCCAAGCTGACATGGGCCTCGCCCCCAAGCTGACATGGGCCTCGCCCTCTGGGACTCATCCCCAAAACTGAAACTGCGCTGACGCTGTTTGGCTCATTTTTGCCACTTTTTCTTTTCTTCGAACCTGCGAACACAAAACAAAAACAAACACGAAGAGAATGCAATGTTACGTGCATACATGAATGATTTTCTTATCCCGTTGGGTTAGGTCTTCTGCCAATTTCCTTGGTGACTGCTCGGTCTTCTCTCCCTCAGGCAAAGTACTGTTTCAATTTGTCTACGTTGATCGGCTCGGTGAACTCGTTTCCTTCCAAGTCTGATAGCTTCACTACTCTATTTCCCATTACCTTCTGCACTATGTAAGGTCATTCCCAGTTAGGTCTGAACTTTCCTCTTGGTTCTGTCATCGACGGTCTTGATTGCTTAAGTACCAAATCACCCTCTCTGATCTTGGTGGGGCGTACTTTCTTGTTGAATGCTCGGGCTAGTCTCTTCTGATACAACTTCATGTGATACAAAGACTTTGTTCTCTTCTCATCCAATAGTGCTAACTGATCAAATCTCTGTGCGGCCCACTCCTGTTCCGGTAATTCTGTCTCTGCTAATACCCTCATAGACTGTATTTCCACTTCTACCGGAAATACTGCTTCCATTCCATAGACCAAAGAGTAAGGTGTGGCCCATGTTGCTGTTCTTACTGATGTTCTGTATCCCCACAAAGCATACGGTAGTTTATCGGCCCAATCTCTGCAGTTTTCTGTCATCTTGGCTAAAATCATTTTATAGTCTTGTTGGCTGCCTCAACTGCCCCATTTGCCTGCGGCCTGTACGGTGATGACTTGTGGTGGCCTATCCCGTATTTTTGCAACATTGCCTTCGTCTCTCCTTGAAACTGAACTCCGTTGTCTGTCACTACATGATGCGGCATACCATACCGACAAATGAGGTTCCGAGCTATAAACTTTGCCATCTGTTTTGCTGTAACATTGCGGAATGACTCAGCTTCCACCCACTTCGAGAAGTAATCTACTGCCACTACTATGAAGCCACCCACTTCGAGAAGTAATCTGACAACCCGTGCAACTCTGTGTGCGGTAAGTGATTCAAATTACCATGCGGTAAGACTTCCACACTCCCGGCCTTCAAGGCTATCAATGCTGTCAAACCAAAAGCACATGCTTCATACTCGGCCATGTTGTTAGTCACTCTGAATTCCAACCTCTTGGCCAAAGGCAAAGTTTCTCCCTCGGGGGTCACTATCACGATCCCAATTCCGGCTCCCTTGTAATTCACTGCTCCGTCAAAATACATCTTCCATCTCTGAACTGTTATTGCTTGGATCTCTTCGTCTGGAAATTCAAACTTATATTGATCCCCCTCAACAGGTTGCAATGCCAGAAACTCTGCTACTGCTCGCCCTTTGATCACTTTGGAGGTGAGATACTCAATGTCAAACTCTGTCAGCAATACTAACCATCTGCCCAATTTTCCCACTAGTGAAGGCACCGAATGAAGATATTTCAAAGGATTTTCCTTTTCCACTACCTGGATCTTGTAAGACTAGAAATAATATCGCAACTTTCTGGAAGCCCATACCACGGCAAGACAGATCTTCTCTACTTCTTGATACCGAGCCTCATACGGGAGCATTTTCTTACTCAGATAATAGACTGCATGTTCTACCCCTGTCTCATCTGCGTGTACCATCATTGCCCACAGTGCTTCTGATTCTATAGCCAAAAACAATATCAAAGGTCTGCCCGGTCTCGGAGGTTTCAATACAGGAGGCTTTACCAAGTACTCTCTGATTTTGTCGAAGGCTGTCTGACACTGTTCATTCCATCTCACTGGCTGATCTTTTCTCAACAGTTTGAAGATAGACTCACATATTGATGTCAACTTGGCGATGAACCGACTGATGTACTGAATCTTCCCCAAGAATGCTCTGACTTCTTTTTCTGTCTTCGGTGCAGGCATTTCTGTGATTGCCTTGATTTTCTCAGAATCTACCTCTATTCCGCCCATTCCCACTGTATGACCAAGCAATTTCCCTGATGTCACCCCAAACACACATTTCTTGGGATTAAGCCACAGGTTGTATTTGTCAACTCTCTGAAGGAACCTTTCCAGTGCTTCGATATGCCCAACCATTGTCTCTGATTTCACCATCATGTCATCCACATACACCTCAATCTCTTTGTGCATCAAGTCATGGAAAAGTGTAGTGGCCATCCGCTGATAAGTAGCTCCAGCATTCTTAAGCCCAAACGGGATTACCTTGTAACAATAAGTACCCCACTCAGTAACAAATGCAGTCTTGTGTATCCTGAAAACCCATCTGCAAATGAATACATAGCAGATAAAGCCGCACTATCAACCAGAACATCTATATGCGGTAGAGGAAAATCATCTTTCGGACAAGCCTTGTTGAGATCTCTGTAGTCTACACACATTTTGACCTTCCCATCTTTCTTTGGCACCGGCACTATATTAGCCAACCACTCAGGATACTTTACTACTTCCAGGAACCCCACATCTATCTGTTTCTTAACTTCCTCTCTGACTTTCTCAGCCCATTCTGGTCTCATCCGTCGGAGTTTCTGTTTTACTGGCCTCATATTCAGATAAGTTGGTATTGTGTGCTGGGCAATGTTTCTGTCTACCCCAGGCATGTCCTCATAGGACCAAGCAAACACTTTGGCATATCTGACCAACACTTCTTCTAGTTTCTCTCTCTCTTCGGAGGTAACTTCACTTGCAATCAGAATTTCCTTGGGGTTCTCAAGCGTACCCAAGTTAAATATGCTTGATTCGTGTAGAGTAAATGGAAATGACTCAGGCAAGTAAGCAAAAGAAATGTCTTTATTATTGGATAATGCGGAAGTACATTCAAACAAATCATGAAGGTAAATGTCTTCATCATCTATAGACACTTCTTCCTCTGCAACCAGGTTTTCCTCAGGTTTTTTGTCCTCTCCCAAAGTCAGGCTCTCTAACTTCATCAGTTCTTCCTCCCAATTCTCTTCTTCTTTCTTCACAATTTCTTCAACTATCGACTTCTTACCCAACATATCCTGGAAGATCTCAAACCCAGGTACCACAATTCCATTAACTTCCACAGGCTCAGGCTCCCCTTGATATCCTAAAGCTTTCACAAAACATTCCATCAGTTTCAGGCCCTTTTTCTTGACCTTTGGCTTTTCTTCATCAGACTTGTACCCCAAACCATTCCGAGTAGTCTGTCCTCTGAAATCTGGTAATTTTGAACCTTCACCCGGCTCAAACTTCATTTTTTTCATGATCCTAGCCACCCTAGGATCCACCCACTCCTCAAAAGTAGCTGACACCTGAAACCTCGTGAAAGGTTGTATCTCCAAGGCGGCCACGCCATTATCTATCTCTGCCCGGATAGTAACAACTTCTCCCTCATACGGGAACTTGATCATCTGATGTAAAGTGGAAGGCACGCCACCAAGTTTGTGAAACCAAGGCCTTCCCAACAATAAGGCGAAAGTAGCCGGGATGTCCAGTACCGTGAACTCAACCTCACCTTCAATCGGGCCTACCTTGACCATAGCCACAAAAGTACCCTCAACTCCCTTTTTGCTGTAATCATAAGCCTTAATAGTCATGCTGGAGGGGTCCAAGTCTGTTGCTTTCATACCCAATCTTGCCAGAATTTTAAGCGGGCATACATTGATGGACGAACCGTCATCCACCATCACACATGAAGTTCTCTTGCCCCTTACCTCGGCCCTGATAAATAGAGGCCTATTATGATTTCTTCCTTCCTTCGGGAGTTCATCCTCAGAAAAAGATATCTGCAAAGCTTCTTTCTGAACTGACCCAACAAACATTGCAGGGTTGGCGTCTTCCGGTACCACAATCTTGCTCAAGGCCTCAACCATCGCCTGCCTATGCTCCCGAGATGCACATAACAGTTCCCAGATACTCATTTGTGCTCTAGTCTTCCTCAATTGCCTCAGCACTATATCCCCCTCAGTATTTTCTGCAGTCTCAACCACTTCTCTACCATCTGTCAAAACTTCCTTACCCTTTTCTGCCATATCATTGTAAAAATGACCGCTGCGCGTCATTCCCCTCACTTCTTCCTCATCACTGTTAGAGAAATCAAGCCAAAAATTTTTCCCCTGCTCAGTCTCATCTTCAATAGTACTATCCCAGATTCCCAGGCAAAAGGCTTGAGGGTGAAAGGATTTTAGGACAAGGTCTTCTGGGAGGGCAGAATTGATCATATAGGCTGGTGGTGGTACGGCACGGTAGTTGGGTAAGGGGTTTCTGTGTGTGTCAGGTTGTTCTGTTTCTGGGTCAGGTATTTTCTTGGAGTCTATCAGGTCTTGGATTTCATGGCGGAGTCGGGCACAGTTGTCGGTGTCATGGCCCTTTTGTTGGTGAAAGTGACAGTAAAGGCTTAGGTTATAATGTGATGGTGGGGGATTGGGTAATGGTTTGGCTTCCAAGGGTTTTAAGAGCCCTTGCCTCTTCAATTTCTCTAGCACCTTTGACATGGGTCTTCCCAAGTTGGAAAATCTCTGGTTCCGGATAGCAGCAATCTCAGCAGAAATGGGCTTTGTTCCCGATGTTCCCCCAATGGGCCTCCTGTTCAGACCATAGAATTTTCTATTCCCAGCCTCTTCTTCCTCAATATCCATGACAGTTTCCCTTTACTGCCGAAAGTCTGTAATCATGGAGGTCATTCTCCTCAACTTGCTGTAAATGGAAGGCTTAGTGCCCTTGATAATCATTTTAATCTGGTTCTTCTCCGAGGGCCTAGTCTTCATTTTCAATAACTGACCTCTCCATCGGTCCACATACTCCTTAAAACTCTCCTCCGATTTTTGCTTAACATTCTCCAGATCGCGGAGTGACAGATCGATCTCTAGGTCAGTGACATACTGCTTCAAGAAGGCGTCAGCCAAATCCCTCCAATCTTCCTTCACTTTCTTCTCCAAATTGTGGTACCACAACACGGGAGCTCCCTCAAGTGACATTCCAAACATCTTTTGCACTTGGCGCTGAGACATGCCAACTGAACTCATGACTGATACAAACTGTCAGAGATGCACCCTTGGATCCCCATTCCCGTTAAACTTAGCCATATCAGGCATCTTGAACTGTGCCGGCAGCTGTTCTTCGAAAGTCAGTGTGTTATAATCCAACAAATCTTCATTCTTACCCCTCATCTTGCGGGTAATTGACTTAACCTGATCCTGACCGGCGTAAACACACACGTATAACGCAAGCGTACGTATCGTTCAAGTAGTATAAAAAGTATCGATCCCATGAGGACTTAATACCTAAACTATTAATTTTGTGAGGTCAAATGATTACTAGTATCTAACAGGTTGTTTAATTAATTTGAAATGGCGACGATTCTAAATTTAAAGACAAGTAAATAAATTTGTTCGAAAGTAGATTTTAAGAAAATTCAATATTAAAAACTATCTAGGGTTGTGATTTATTCCAATATTATTTAAAGATGAAGTGGTTATCTTATAGTTGGGTAAAATATTGATTTATTAACCTGGAACACTAAATTATGTAAAAGCCTCTTCCGATGGTCAATTACAAATACCTAGTATAATCCAATTGAACCATATGTCTATGTCAACCAAATTACCTAGATTCATTAAGATTTAGTTCCAATTATGGCTACCCCCGCCCGACAGGTATATTCCTATCCTGTAAGGAAATCTATTAAAGGGTTATCTATCCTCAAGGAAGATCGTGGGCTATTGAATCTAAGGTCTTAAACCTAAAATCCCTATGTCTAGTTCATTTTAAGTTTACCTTATCAATTTTATTAGTGGCCAATTAATAAAAAGGCATTAAGATTAAGACTCAATAAATAAATCTTTATATTACCCAAATTATAATCTAACCCCTTATAAACCCGTGATATTGAAATTCATCACAACCCTAGATAACTAACTTAGTTATGACACATATCTAGGGCTAATGAAAACTTAAAAGTACAAGCCATAAGTAACAGTGCTGAAAAGTAATTGCAGTAAAGTAAAAGCTTAAAAGTAAAATAAAATTGAATGCTAAGGTAAAAGGAATTATTTCTACTACTACTTATTTAGATATCTCCCAGTAAAATAATATATAAACTTGTGATTATTACCAACCAGCCATATAGGCGGTAACCTGATTAAGTCAATTTAAGTCCAACCAGCCATAAAGGCGGAACCAAAATAAACCAGCCATAAAGGCGGAACCAAAGTAAACCAGCCATAAAGGCGGAACCAAAATAAAATTACCAACCGACCAATCTGGCGGTATCCTTGATTAGTCAGGTTTAAACCAGATTAAATTAAATTACCAACCGACCAATATAGCGGTATCCTTGATTAGTCAGGTTTTAAATAGTGAATATATTATTTTTAAGGGAGATTAATCTAAATAGAAATAGTAAAAGAATTACCTTTCACCCTAGCATAAGGAAGTTACCTCCTCATAGTGAATAGTAAAAACTGTAAAATAAAGAAAGTAAATTATTATTATTACAGAACGTAATTAAAATTATTACAAAACTAAAATCTAAAAATTAAAACGAAACTTAGAGAGAGAAGAACTCCCTATTTACATCAAAGAAATGGGAGAGAATGGTACACTGAAATCTGAAATTTCGAGCTCTATTTATAGGCGCGGATAAGGGTCCAGCGTCGCGACTCTGGAACAGTTCAGCGTCGCGACGCCAGCTACAGTGACATGTGTCACGCGCTGTTTCACCGACTCAGATTCTTATCCGATGATGTGGCACTGTTCATGACGTCATTGCTTACGTCACGCTGACGTGTGGAGGGAGATTGTCGGCAGCGTTAGATCTCGACACGTGGCACCGGTGCACATTAGCAAGTCCGTTGTGATGGCGACACGTGGCACAGCGCAAGATAGCATGATCGGTGCATTTTAGCAAGCGACGCACATTAGCAAATTTTCTGATTGGTCCACGTATCCACGGCGCACGTTAGCAAGTCCGGCGCATGCTGGGCGTCGCGACTCGAAAGGCTTCAGCGTCGCGACGCTGAAATGATGATTTTGCCCTTTTTGTCCAGTTTTTCCTGTTTTGCTCCAATTCACCTCCAGAATGTCCTGAAACTTTATTTATCTACAAGATAACACAAAACACATCAAAATATTCACAAAACTCAAGTAACTATACAAAATATTAGGTTAAATGAGTGGGAAATAGTGATAGATTTACCACTCATCACACCCCCAAACCTAACATTTTGCTAGTCCTCGAGCAAAACATAAAATAAAATAATATGAAAATAAAATTAACTAAGCCACTTTCGTAGGGATCACGATTGCATTTAGCTTATGTAACAAGCCTTTAAACCCCTAGGTGTCCCTAGTGGACGAGTTGTAGTCTCGTGAGGGCTTACAGCAACGATACCCACAAACGTTTTTACAAAAGTAAAAAGTTAGTTAAAACTAATGCACACAAAAGTAAAAAGACAAGAGAAAATAGAATAAAGAAGTTAGTGACTATTCAAGTGAAACTTCTACTCCAAGTTACTAGTTGTTTTGTTTCTTTCTAAATTACCGAATAAGTAAATTCTCCGATTATATTTACCATTCTTCATATACACAGCCAACAAAATATTAAACAACTCATTTTTGCCCACAACAATCATAAGTGCAGTTGATAAGAGAGTAATATTTTTGTCCTAAAGTTCTATCAGATTTCACACCTTGTTGTAGCAATGGAATAATTTTTTTCTGATTTTTCTGATTTTTTCTTTGATTTTTCTCTATTTTTTATTTATATACAATATCTTCCGTCTATGTAGCGAGTTTTGGGTCGGTGGCTCCCAAACCAGTTGGCTTTAGGGCACCAGGTGTTAAGACACCCCTACGAACTTAATTACTCAGACTTCAGATATATATATTTTTGCAGCATCTTCGATCCATGTAGCGAGTTTTGGGCCAGTGACTCCCAAACCAGTTGGTTTTAGGGCACTAGGTGTTAAAACACCCTTACAGACTTAATAACCCGTATCTTAGATGTTTTTTTTTTTACTTCATTGCCATTTATAGATGCTTCCTTCAATTAAACTAGAGCACAGAATATTACAAACTTTTCAATTACAGCTCATGTCCGTATGTTACTATGCATGTTGATAATAATACTGCCAACTGAGCATATGAAGATCCATTTTAGTCAGTGTTAAGGAGAATTCACAAATTAAATAATTCAAAAGGAAATAAACAAAAATTAACTTGTTTCGAAATAGGTTTGAGATACGTCTCAGGAGTAGAAATTCATTACTCGGCTATCTCTTACCAATTTCACCCTTTTTAGTCAAAACAAAAACACAAAATATTTTTGTAATTTTTGAAATTTTTGAAATTTTTTTGTTTTCTTTTTTCGAAAAATTTTGGACTAAAAATAAAAACAACATACAAACTAAAAACAAGATACTAATCAACTAATTTCCTCCCCCAAACCTAAATGAGACATTGTCCCCAATGTCTTAAAAAGTAGAAGAATAGTTTAGAAGGTTCTACCTGGTTAGCTGAAAATCTACAGGAAATTAAAGGTTAAGATCCAGATTAATTCTACGCCTCTTACCACGATCGTCCTCGGACCAATTTATCTTTGAAATGATAGGGTCAACTTTTGGTTCATAAGCTATGAGTTGGTCAATTAGATCTGGAGCAGTTCTGGCAGTAAATATGAGTTCTTTTAAAGGTTTTGACACGACCCATTTCTTCCGAGCATCATCAAGAAACACACAAAGAAAATCATAAAACCCATCAACGTTGTACAGCCCAATTGGTTTCTGGTGTATGTTCAGGTTCGCCCAAGATAGTACAATAAAAATTTCCTCCAATGTGCCCAAGCCACCTGGCAAAGCAATAAAAGCATCAGCACGGTTAATCATTTCTACCAGTCGTTCAGACATACCTGGCACGATTAATTCCTCTCCGTTTGATGGTTCAATAAGATTTGCCTTTGCCAAGGGTTTTGGGATGATTCCCAAAACGTGACTGCCTCTTTCCTGTACGGCCTTTGAAACAATCCCCATTAGTCCAAGATTTCCTCCTCCATATATTAAGTGCATATTCCTTGCAGCTAAGACTCGACCCAATTCCTGTGCTGCTTCTATGTATTGTGGTTTAGTACCAACAGTACTACCGCAAAACACACAAATGTTTTCAACTCGTCTTCTTGAAGTGGCTTCCATTTTTTACTCTGGATGTCTTCAAAAGTGCAATGATGAGTTAAATTTATAATACCTGAAAAGGTTGAGTAAAAATAGCACAAGTATCTTCCAAAGGACAATTAGTAGCAAAATAGATAGTGATAGTCAACAAGATCTGGATCCTGTCGGAGGAAATAAAAGAAAACAACAAAACAAATCACTATTATTAGAAAAGACAAAGAGATATAATATGTACAATAATTTACAGCTTGATTAACGTCTATGCGTCAGAGACAAGCTTCCCATCCAATTTTCTTATAAATTGGCAAACATGGTCTTTTTTAGTCAGATTCCCAAGACTTAATTGTTGTCTTTCTTTTTGAAATTGTGTATGTAATCTGCGAAAGTCTATGTGAACATATCCACTAGGATGCGTCTCAAGAGTCGTAGATATATCATCTAAAGACTCCTTACTCAAGCCATCCCTAATGAATTTAATTTTGTCTTCGCGATTAACAGACACCATTCCTAAAGAACGACAACGAGTATTGCAATTCCAACGTGCACATTTGTAACAAACACCCATTTGTTTAGCTCTTCGTTTCTTTGCATAGGTGATTCTTCCAAAACCAGGCAGATGTGAAATAAAAGAGTTAGAAGACTCACCTGCCAATCGGACTCGTGCTTCAATTACCCAACGAATGTCATTGGGAACACCATGGATCGTCAGTAACCTCATCTGTTCCAAGCGAGCTTTGTAAACTTTCATTAGAGATTTTTGAGGGAGAGAAGGAAATTGCTTGTGAAGATTTGCGAGAGCTTCTTCCATCTTGAAATGACTTAATCTGCAAAAACTAAACACACAAAATTAAATCACACCAAATCACAATATATACAAAAATTGCATGGGTTGCCTCCCTGCGAGCGCTAAGTTTAAAGTCGTCAGCTAGACGTGACTGCTCGAACGTTTATGCTGGATCTGAAAGTGTGACACTTTCTTTTTGTCGCTCAAATGATTCTCCCCAGTAGTGTTTGACACGCTGACTGTGAACCTTGAAAGTTTTGTTAGTGTCAGGATCATGTATCTCAACAGCTCTTTTGGTAAAACTTTGGTGATCACAAATGGACCTGACCACCGTGATTTTGGCTTCCATGGGAAGAATTTCACCCTTGATTTGTTTAACAGTACCTTCTGCCCTGGTTCCAGTTGTATGCGTACTAACTTCTCATCATGTCTTCTCTTGCCCTTTTCTTTGTACAATTTGGCATCCTCAAAAGGCTGATTGTGAAATTCCTCCAATTCGTTGAGCTGGTGGAACTTTTTCTCTTCTGTTGCTTGTAGTGCAAGAATTGGCTCCTTCAGTGAAAAAGATGCTTTATCTTTAGGCTCCACATGCAATTGACATGTTTTAAGTTTATCAGTAGAACTTTGTCTTTCATCAGAGTTCTGAATGGTACTGTGTATCACATCGAGTTTGAAACATTCCTCCTTCTTTTCATCATCTGGGAAATTCATGGCCTTGAAAACATTGAATGTTACTTCTTGGTCCTGTACCCTCATGGTTAGTTCTCCTTTTTGTACATCAATAATGGTTTGACTTGTAGCCAAGAATGGTCTCCCGAGGATGATTGGCACGTCTACGTCTTCTTCCATATCAAGGACAATAAAATCTGCTGGGAAAATGAATTTGTCAACCTTGACCAGCACATCCTCAACTACGCCTCTTGGAAATATGAGCGTTCTATCAGCAAGTTGTAGTGAGACTGAAGTTGGCATTGTTTCTCCAATCTGTAATTTCCTGAAAATAGAAAAAGGCATCAAGTTAACACTTGCACCTAAATCACATAAAGCCTTACCAAAGTTATGTTCTCCTATGACGCAAGGAACAGTGAAACTGCCAGAATCTTTCAACTTCGGGGGAAGTTTCCTCTGAATGATGGCACTGCATTCTTCTGTTAATGCTACTGTCTCGTAATCTCCCAATCTCCGTTTTCGTGAAAGAATATCTTTCATGAATTTGGCATAGGTGGGCATTTGTTCCAATGCTTCTGCAAATGGAATGTTGATATGCAGCTTTTTGAAAACCTCCAGGAATCGAGCAAACTGCTTGTCCAGTTTGTTTTTCTGAAGACGCTGAGGAAAAGGTGGAGGTGGAGTGATCTGTTCTTTTTCCTTTGCTTCTTTTTCCTCCATCTGTTGTTCAGCTTCTTTTGGAACTTCTTCTTGGGACATCTTGATTCCAACATCTTTGTTGATTTCAGTACCGCTTTTCAAAGTAATGGCTTGACATTGCTCCTTCCCTCGTTCCTTGGATTGAATTCTGTGTTACTGGGAATATTTCCTGGTGGTCTGTAACTCTGAGCATTGGCCAGTTGTCCGATTTGATTCTCCAGTGCTTTGATGGAAGCTGATTGGCTCAGAAAGATAGCATTGTACTTTTTTAACTGAGCCAGCACTTCTGCTATTCCTGGTTCATTTGCCTGCTCCGGCCTTTGTTCTGTTGCTGGAATCCAGGTGGTGGATAGTTCCGATGTTGGCCTGATTTTGCTCCATGAAAAATTAGGATGATTCCTCCACCATGGGTTGTAGGTGTTGGAATATGGATTGTTCCCCTGCCTGTTGAATTGTTGACATAATTCACTGTTTCTTCAAGTTGGTTTGGTTCTGGTGCTCCTCCATATGGTGAACTTGTGGATCCAGTGATGCTTTGAGTGTTGAGAGTCTCCATAAATTTGCATATCTGATCCAACTTGGTGTTGACTGCTGTATTGGCTCCAACTTCATAAATTCCTACAATTCTTTGAATTATGCTCCTTTATGTTGGCCATAATGAATTATTGTTGGCCATTTCTTCAATTAGGTCCCAGGCTTGATCTTCTCCTTTTGCCATCAAAGCTCCTCCAGCAGCAGCATCAACTGTGGTTCTCATCAGTCCAGAAAGTCCATTATAGAAAGTTTGGACTTGAAGCCATTTTGGAATCTCATGGTGAGGACATTTCCGAAGCAAATCTTTGTATCTTTCCCAAGCTTCGTACATGGATTCTGAATCATGCGGCACAAAGGATGTGATGTCATTTCTCAACTTTGCAGTTCTGGCTGGTGGAAAGTATTTTGCAAGGAATTTGGTGGCTAGAGTGTTCCAAGTTGTGATGGATCCAGCTGGTAGTGAATGTAGCCAAGCTTTTGCTCTGTCTTTCAAGGAATATGGGAAAACTCTCAGCCTCATAGCTTCTTCAGCTCCTCGGTTGTAATTGAACGTGCCGCAAACTTCCAGGAAGTTGCTGATGTGGGCATTAGGATCTTCAGTTGCATTTCCCCCAAACTGAACTGTCTGCTGAATCATCTGAATGCAAGTTTTGATGTCACCTGCATTTGCTGGTAAGGGAGGAAGTACAATACATGAAATGAGTCCGTCAACCACCGGAATGGTTCTGTCTCGAATAGGAATTGGTGATGCAACCTCCAAAGGTTCAGGTTCCATGTTGACTAAAGCTTCTGGGCTTCTCGCCTTTCCCTTCTCAACTGTCTGATAGTTCTTTCAATTTCTGGATCAAGCGGTCGGAGTTCAAAGCTTCTGGTTCGTCTCATGAAGTTATGAGAACCTGAAACACAAGAAAACATAACAATAAGTAAAAAGAAATTAGATACAAGTAAAAGTATCTAACCCCTAAACTAATAATAAAAGATAAATAAGTCCCCGGTCCCGCAACGGCGCCAAAAACTTGACCGGCGTAAACACACACGTATAACGCAAGCGTACATATCATTCAAGTAGTATAAAAAGTATCGATCCCACGAGGACTTAATACCTAAACTATTAATTTTGTGAGGTCAAATGATTACTAGTATCTAACAGTTGTTTTTAATTAATTTGAAATGGCGACGATTCTAAATTTAAAGACAAGTAAATAAATTTGTTCGAAAGTAGATTTTAAGAAAATTCAATATTAAAACTATCTAGGGTTGTGATTTATTCCAATATTTTTAAAGATGAAGTGGTTATCTTATAGTTGGGTAAATATTGATTTATTAACCTGGAACACTAAATTATTTAAAGCCTCTTCCGATGGTCAATTACAAATACCTAGTATAATCCAATTGAACCATATTTCTATGTCAACCAAATTACCTAGATTCATTAAGATTAAGTTCCAATTATGGCTACCCCCGCCGACAGGTATATTCCTATCCTGTAAGGAAATCTATTAAAGGGTTATCTATCCTCAAGGAAGATCGTGGGCTATTGAATCTAAGGTCTTAAACCTAAAATCTCTATGTCTAGTTCATTTTAAGTTTACCTTATCAATTTTATTAGTGGCCAATTAATAAAAAGGCATTAAGATTAAGACTCAATAAATAAATCTTTATATTACCCAAATTATAATCTAACCCCTTATAAACCCGTGATATTGAAATTCATCACAACCCTAGATAACTAACTTAGTTATGACACATATCTATGGCTAATGAAAACTTAAAAGTACAAGCCATAAGTAACAGTGCTGAAAAGTAATTGCAGTAAAGTAAAGCTTAAAAGTAAAATAAAATTGATGCTAAGGTAAAGGAATTATTTCTACTACTACTAATTTAGATATCTCCCAGTAAAATAATATATAAACTTGTGATTATACCAACCAGCCATATAGGCGGTAACCTGATTAAGTCAATTTAAGTCCAACCAGCCATTAAGGCGGAACCAAAATAAAATTACCAACGACCAATCTGGCGGTATCCTTGATTAGTCAGGTTTTAAACCAGATTAAATTAAATTACCACCGACCAATATAGCGGTATCCTTGATTAGTCAGGTTTTAAATAGTGAATATATTATTTTAAGGGAGATTAATCTAAATAGCAATAGTAAAAGAATTACCTTTCACCCTAGCATAAGGAAGTTACCTCCTCATAGTGAATAGTAAAAACTGTAAAATAAAGAAAGTAAATATTATTATTACAGAACGTAATTAAAATTATTACAAAACTAAAAACTAAAAATTAAACGAAACTTAGAGAGAGAATAACTTCATATTACATCAAGAAATGGGAGGAATGGTAAACTGAAATCTGAATTTCGAGCTCTATTTATAGGCGCGGATAAGGGTCCGCGTCGCGACTCTGGAACAGTTCAGTGTCGCGACGCCAGCTACAGTGACCGTGTCACGCCTGTTTCACTCACGACTCAGATTCTTATCCGATGACGTGGCACTGTTCATGACGTCATTGCTTACGTCACGCTGACGTGTGGAGGGCGATTGTCGACAGCGTTAGATCTTGACACGTGGCACCGGTGCACATTAGCAAGTCCGTTGTGATGGCGACACGTGGCACGGCGCAAGATAGCATGATCGGCGCATTTTAGCAAGCGACGCACATTAGCAAATTTTCTGATTGGTCCACGTGTCCACGGCGCACGTTAGCAAGTCCGGCGAATGCTGGGCGTTGCGACTCGAAAGGCTTCAGCGTCGCGACGCTGAAATGATGATTTTGCCCTTTTTGTCCAGTTTTTCCTGTTTTGCTCCAATTCACCTCCAGAATGTCCTGAAACTTTATTTATCTACAAGATAACACAAAACACATCAAAATATTCACAAAACTCAAGTAACTATACAAAATATTAGGTTAAATGAGTGGAAAATTGTGATAGATTTACCACTCATCAGATCCTGAAGTTTTTGTAACTCTGCCTGAGACCCAGATACTCTGCCTGCTGCATACTCTGCCATATCATCATCAAAAGTGGGGATATCATCCCCCAACCATTCGGAGGCTCCTCACGCCTCACATTCTCAGAATTTCCCCCAGCACGGGGCACAGCAGTAGTCAAGGCTTGCAACTGTTCAGTAATCTTGGCGAGACCGTTCTCTAACTGATCCATACGGGATACCTCATTACCGAATTCACTCATGACTGTTAATGTTCTTTTAATGAGCCTTGTTCCTTCTCTAACCCAAACAGTATCTATGATGTCTTTTTTAGACATAGAAGGTGTTAACATGACATATGTATGTATGAGGTGCATGAGAATGTAACATATATAACATACTAAATCAACTAAAATTTTCAAACAAATCGGCCCGTTATCATTTTAGAAGCTTTTGGGCTAACTGTCATAGGAGTGAACTCGTCCCAGTTTAAATGGCCCAACAAGTTCACATCTCATGGCAAGGAGCCCAACTAAATCCAAATGGTAATGTTCCGAACACAAGCACAAAGTGGCCCATCAATCACTTAGAAGCCTTTGTCCCAATCGTCATAAAATGCGTTCTTGTCCCAGTTTAAATGGCCCAACAAGCCCATATCCCATGACAAATGGTCCAAATGGATCCAAACGACGATGTTCCCAAACACAAGCATAAAAGAAAGATAATGCAAACATAAAACAATGATTTCTACAGAATGGCCCATCAACATTTCAGAAGCTTTAGGCCTAATGGTCATAAGGTACGAACTCGCCCCAGTTTAAATGGCCCAGCAAGTTCGCATTTCTGACAATAGTCCAACTGCATCCAAATAAGCACATATTCAAGGAAATAATTGTTACTTTAACCATACAAACCCGGTCTATGGGTGGGTTCGCAAGAGTGTAGACAAAGGCTATCATCGGCGAAGGATGGCCCACAACTAGGTCTCCCCAATCAAGGCTTCGAGCGACCAAGTGAGCGCACCCTTTTTTATACACTAAGGTACGTGCCAATGAGCTATGGTGTGTGACTGACTGTCAAATGGATTTCCCGTTGTAGATTCCCCAAAGGAGGGGTGGAGCGAGGCTCTCTTAAGTACCCTAGCCTCTTAGGCTCTTATCGCTTGGTGACAGGAATAAACAACGAGTCCTCCAAATTAGTCCATCACAATAGGCTAAGGGTAGATGGCTATATAGTGCCTTCACAGCTTTTCCTTCTAGGAGGTAGTGAAAGAAGGAAGACACCAAACCATTACCTAGCCTCAAAATGCCCTTGATTAAACCCCATTTTATCCACTATAGACATGGTCAATTAGAACATAAATCCAAACATTACAAGACAATATTTCGGGGCCGATTCTCTATCCCCAGTGGAGTCGCCAGACTGTGGGACACAGAAACTGGGCAACGCATGCTGTTCCAGGCTCGCGCCTAGTTGGGAATACGGAGTAGCCCGCGGGGGACTAAAACGGAGAATAATGGAGTCGCCACCCGGTGTGAACCGGGAAAATGAGATTTAAGGCCGCACTCACCCCTCGCAAGGGAAGACCTCAAACCGTTAGGTTCGGAATGGTCCCTTACTTATGTCACTTGTAATGAAAGGATTTGTGTAATAATTTAATCAAGCTTAAGTAACACTTATTTCCAAGAGTATCATGCTTCTAAATTCACATGTACAAAAATAAAACTTACACCTAAATTTACATATATTTCACATCTAGAGCATGATGCTTGAAAGTACATCAAAGTAGCAACGAACATACAACTTCATTGGCATATTGTACTCACGAAAACACAAGCACACACTAACCACACAAGCACACATGTGAGCACTTTCCAAGTGGTACGTGGAATTGTATCCCAAGTACAGACCGCACTACCGTCCATTCGGAATCGGCTACGGAATTTATGTCTGGGTTTCCATCCGATATACCACAAGAAATAATACTCCAATGCTATCATGACATGGATATATGAATTGTAAAACGTTAAGCCAAGACTAAGGTAAATGACGCAACCAATGGAATAAACATGCTTTTCATTAGGATGCGTACAAAGATAAGAATGACTATGTGGGATTTCATAATACATGCATGAATGGTATAGTTGGCTTTACGTGAGAGTTGTGAGTGTGTGCGTGAGTGCAAGGTGGCTAGGCGAGAGTGCTAGGTTAGGGCTAATGACGTGAGGAGTTGTGCTTGTGGTAAGCGGCTAGATGGCAAGCGAATTGCGTGAATTGTTTGAGTGCGTGGGGACTGTCAACGTGGGGCAAGTGCGCGTTTGTGATGAAGCTAGGGGCGTTGAAGGCTTGTGTCGTTAAAGCTATGAGGACGTGTGGAAGCTGGGTGGCAGCGTGATGGTGACGATTTATATGAGGGGGGGCGTATGCGTGTGAGAATTGTGAGATGGTAGTTGGAGTTAAGGGGCAATATGAGGTCAAGGTCTTAACGTGAATGAGGGTTCTGGTTTGTGTGTGAACAAAGGAAAGTGAAAGGGCTAATAATATGGGTGTGCCGATGGTAATAGATCGAGCCAATATGGGGGTAGATGATGCAATCAATATATGAAAGACGCGGCAAATATCGTGGTAAAGGTAGCCTTTTAGGCTTTTCTTCCCCCAAATGGAGAACATTTTTAGTCCAACACAATGAGCCCATGCGCTTTTCATTACAATGCGTACAAAGATAAAGATAACTATATGAAACTTAGTATGTCCGATTGAACATATCTTGCATTCAACCGAACACACATCGACCGGCGCGGCAAAGCATCATGGTAAAGGGTTTTAACCCCTCCAAATAGGGGACCTTTCATCGCACTTACTAAGCCCATACGCTCGATTGCATCATGAATACAAAGAATTAAAAACAATAATATCAAACTAAGTATGCCAGATTGAACATATCTTGCATTCACCGAACACACATCAACCGGCGCGGCAAAGCATCGTGGTAAAGGGTTTTAACCCCTCCAAATTGAGGACCTTTCATCGCACTTACTAAGCCCATGCGCTCGATTGCATCATGAATACAAAGAATTAAAAACAATAATATCAAACTTAGTATGCCCGATTGAACATATCTTGCATTCAACCGAACACACATCAACCGGCGCGGCAAAGCATCGTGGTAAAGGATTTTAACCCCTCTAAATAGGGGACCTTTCATCTCACTTACTAAGCCCATGCGCTCGATTGTATCATGCATAAACAAATAACATGCAGAATTCAAATGACGAAAAATAAATAAACCAAAGCAACATAAAACAAAAGAAGGTGCCGTTTACTCAAGCGGTACGTGGAGTTGTATCCCGAGTACAGATCATACTACCGTCCATTCGGAATCGGCTATAAAATTTATGTCCGGGTTTCCATCCGATATACCGCGAGAGTTGACACATCTTTTATTTTATTCCAAGTCCACAACATACAATATTTCATAATACATGCATATTTATCTACTCAAGGGCCACAACATGCATTTTGACATAACAATCATACGGACAATACTCAATGAATAATAAAAATAAAACAGAAAATGAATGTGGAAAATACCCTCAGGTCTAACCTTTTTTGCCGACTTTCGGACTTGCGTTTCGCGGAGATCGGAAGGGTAAAGCTCCTCCACTTCTTCGGTTCACTGGTTTAGCATCTTAGCTCGCTGTTTTGCTGTTTTACTTGCTGTTTGGCCTCCATTTTGCTGCTGTTTCCTCTGTATTTTTTGCTCACTGTTCAGGTCACTGTTTTGATGTTTCAACGGACTGTTTGAGTGTTTTTTGTGGGTTTTAAGTGTAGTTTTAATGTTACTGTTTTAAGGATTTTAGGGACTGTTTGAAGAGGATCTTGCTGCTGTTTGGGCGTGTAAAAAGTGCAGTTTGTTTTTTAGTGATAATAGCGTGTTATGCAGTGCAGTTTTTGTGTTCACTGCAGTTCAGTTTTTGGTTGTAATTTTCGGTGATGGAGGGCTGCTGTATAGGGCTGGTTTCGGTGGTTTTAGGAGGATATAAAGGCTTGTTATTTTCGGCTATGATGGGGTTGAGGAGGGTGATGTGTTCGGCTATGGAGTGAAGGAAATGAAAAGAATATTTTTTGTTACTTACTCTTGTAATTGGCGTGAATGGAGAGCTTGGAGATGGGGATGCCTTGGAAAAGTGTGGTTTATATAGAGAATGGCTAAGGCTTCACCTTGTCTCACAAGGAAGGGATTTGATTTTGTGTTGAGCAAGGAAAGTCAAAGATTGAGGGGGGACAAATTTGGTTTAGATTAGGAAGTCAATATCTTTAAATTGGTTATGAGTGATTTAATTAGGCATGGCATCTTTTTAATTAGTATATGATTTTGTTTAGTTAGGAAGTTAATATATTTGATTTATCTAAATTAGGTATGATTATATATTATGTTTTATTTAATTGGTAAATGGTTTAATTATTTTATTTAATTCAATTACATTATCTAATTAATATTTAATTTAATATTTTATTTAATTTGGGTGTAATTTAGGGTGATGGGCGTGTGGGCCTAGTCATGGTGGGCGTGTGGGCTAGATGTGGTGTGGGCTTGGTTTGGCTTGGTGAGTGGGTTAGGCGTGTGGGCTAGATGCGGTGTGGGTTCAAGGTTAAAAGGTTTGCGGGTTTTTTTAGGCTAAAGGTGATCTAAACGGAGGTCCAACAAGTGAGCTTGACGCTAAATAAGTGAACAAGGATCTAACGAAATACCGATTCCCTTCCGACGACCGTTTCCTGCAATATCCTTAACTAAAAAGGTAGTGCCTCCAACTGAGACTCATCATCGGGTTTCACATGGCAATGCCTACAGCGGGACCCATTGACTTTGGAAAGCTTCGTAATCGATGTCGATGGACAAGAAGTGATCTTGACTTTGGCCAACAAATCACAACTTGGACAAGAAATGCGATATGGAACAAAGCCTTCATGATTCAAACACATCCGCGATGGACAAAGGTCTTGACTTTGGCCAACAAACCAGTGCCAATCTTGGATCTTGAGAGAGAATCACTCAATGGAAGGAAAAACGTTTAATATTTGTTTGGGGTTTTTCGTGTAATTGGCAACCAATTAATTATCTTTGATTAGGTCTCATCATACACCCTTAAACATGCATTCTAAAAGCATAATAAGGCGCGATAAATAAATTAATAATGATAAGCGGATGGATATTTAAAACATTTTGTTCCTAGAACAAATCTCTCCATTTCTCTCCCCGCTAGCACCATTCTTACTTCTACCCAATTACATAACACTTCTAAAAAACCTTATTTACATTGAGGGGAATATGTGAGAAGAGAAATACAAAGAGTCTAGAGGTAATAGGCTGGACACGCAGGTCCAATTTAATAAATTCTAAATTTATTACAATAATTTCCAAAATTACCCTCACCCATCTAATATACATCTGATATACATTATTCATACATCACATCCATGTATTCACACAAAGTTTGTTATCAATCAATCTAATCCAATTAATTAATCTTTAATTAATGACCATCTAATGTTCAAACAACGATTTGATTTGCGCGAGTCCAACTCGTTTAAGAATAAGTACTCAAAGTACGTATTCTTGAATTATATCAAACTACAATATTAAATCCAATTTAATTCGTATTCAATACTAATTCTTTATTTAATTCCAAATTAAATAATTACACTTTATTAATGAGCCTTTGCGACTTAAATTCTAAATCTAATCTTAACGGGTCTCAAGCCCAATTAACATTCAATGTCAATTTAATTAAAGTCCAATGGGCTTTCAATTAATTTCTCAAGGCATGGGCTTTGGTCAATATGGGTCAAACCCAAATACCAATACCCAATTAAGGAATCACCTTTTGCCAAAAATCAATTTAGGCCCATTATATTATATTTAAACTTTATGGAAATGGTTTTAGGCCCAATTGGATCCAACCAATTATCCTAAACCAAACTTGGCCCAACCAAGCCCATTAAGCCCAAATACAACTTTATTAGCCCTATTCCAAATTAAGCCCAATTAATTAAATTATAAATTCCAAATTTCACAATTTAATTAATTAAAGTGTATTAGCCATAATTAGTTAGTTAAATTAATATTTCCAAAACACCAATTACACTAATTAATCATGCTTTAATTAACCAACTTATGTCCAACACAAATTGAAGCAAAATCAATCCAAACATGTTTCATAAGCTCTCAGCAATATGGTGATTTTTATATCAATTTTGATTTCAATCCAATTAAATCACAAACTAATATATCCCATATATTTTAAACACATCCAATTGTCTAAAATTCAAAAATCACCAAGAGCTAAGGGTTCCATCACTTTCGGCCAAGCCTCAAATTTGGGGAAAATTAATCCAATTATTTTTTTCTTCAAATTGATCATGCACAACTCAAGTTAACATATTATAAGCATGCTCAAACAAACAATTTGAATAAAACATGCTCAAATCAAAAATACCCAAATCAAGATTAAGAACCATAAATTCAATTTCATGCTCAACCTGGCTCTGATACCATTGTTGGGTTTTCTAAGTCAAACCAATATCAAATTAAGCAAGAAATCATGTGAATACAACAAAGTAAAAATGCGGAAAATACTCACTTTGATCGAATTTTGGATGCGTTGAACACAAAAAATTTGCTTCTCCAACTTTCGGCCAAGGTCTATTGAAGTTGATGATTCTTGAATTCCAAACTCATGTGAAAGGTTATCACCTTTGAATGACTCCTTTAAGTGCTAGCTTTGGAAATTTTGCTACAAAATTTCCTTGTTCTTCCTCTTTGATTCTCGGCCAAGAAGGAAAATATTTGAGAGAAAGAATGGCTCAAAGCCGAGAGCATGAGAGAGTGAGAGAGAGTGAATGACTTGTGTTGTTTTTTTGTTTTTCAAAAAATAAATTTGAATGATATACCAAATCCAAGATTTTGGCAAAAGTCATTCAACCTTTCACACTTGAGTGTTTTACACACAATCACCTACCAACAACTTCCATCAACTTAAAGTGACAAAGTTGACTAGTGATGTGACTTGTGATGTGACTTGTGGGCCCCACTTGATTCAAAATCCGAGTGGGCCCGCAACACATCCTAGGCTCGGGTTCGCTAATTTCGAATTAACGAATTTTTCGTTGCGACGTAATTAAATCAAATTTAATTAAATAATTATGCCTAGCAAAATTACAATTCACGTCGCTAGCGAATTAATTCTAAATTAACTCGTTCGCCGGATTAAAATCTAATTTTAATTCCGCGTCGAAATCTAATTTCGTCTAATATATCGAATATATTATTTTATCGATTAATTCCAAATTAATCGTTCTCTCTCTATTAATAGTATTTTATCCCAGATAAAATTTTCTCCGTAATTAATCCTAGATTAATTTTCTCTCTCTTATAATTAAACCTAGATTAATTATATCCGAGTCATACGTCATCGGTGAATCTTCGGGAAGCGACCCATGAGATCCCTGGATATGTTGGCAGTAAATCCGGTCGTCGGACTATCCGAACACGTACGTACCTCGTACTACGTTTTTATCGATTTACGAGACATGGTTGGCTTCTAGCAAAGCACCGTGCCTACCCAATTCTCCAGAAATATTCTTAAAAGAATATATAATCTATATCAGGCGTAGTATACATAGTATTGCATATTGAGATCCAGTATCGGATGTCACATGCTAGGCCTGGGGCTGGAATTATGTCTCCTCCGTACAAAGCATATATCGGATCTCTGGTAACTAGTCTCTATAATCGGATAAACATGACCTAGTCATATTATCCCGATGACTGCAGTACTAAAGACTACTAGTTTCGTATCATGCGTGATCATCATCTCTATATGACTGAAGTGATACTTCCATCTTGACATCACACCCAATACATTACGATTCTCAATATACCCAGAAGAGGCGTACACAGAACCTGTTAAAGTCTCGGACGACCAAAACCAAAGTACATTGATTGTCACAAGTATTAGCGATGCAAGTCTCAGGTTAAGACCAAATACACCTACTCTGATTCGGACTTCCATAGACACATAGTCATACTACCAATGGAATTCTGAGGGGTCTATCCAGAGTGAAGCTGTTTCCGTACCATTGGTAAACACAACCTCCTATTACACTTGCATGAGTATCCAATACCCAAATATATGAGAACTATGTCGTTATGCTCCCATAACACGCACAAGTGCAATACTAGTCTATTCTGCATTATCGATGTCCAATCTCGATAATACTACGACTAGGGATATTTTAATGATTAAACCTTAATGGATTAATACTGTCTCATATCTTATTAATCTGGAACTGATCATATGGACTTTTATCATTTATATATCCCGGTAATCCAATTACAAATGATAAAAGAGCAATTTCCTTTGTCACATAGTTAATTTGTACAACAACACCATGTTCTGTACAAATAGTGATGCTATGGGTCATAATTGTCCAACAATGAAACACAAGTCAGAAACTTTTGAGTAATTCAAAGAGTTTCGACACGAAATATAAAACAGATCGGCAAAAGTATTAAGACATTACGGTTGGACTATAGTGGAAAATACTTGAACAATAAATTTCTCAATTACTTGAAAGAGTATAGTATTCTTTCATAGTGGAATCCTCCCGGGACACCTCAATTTGATGGTGTGTCCGAACAAATAAATCAAATTTTATTGGACATGATAAGGTTAATTATGAGTCACTCTGAGCTACCAATTTCCTTCTAGGGATACGCATTAAATATTGCAATACTTATTTCGAATAAGGTTCCATAAAAATATGTTGGACAGACTTCATATTAGATATGAAAAGGAAAGAAACTAGGTTTTCTCATTCCTGAAGATTTGGGAATGTTGGGCATATGTTTGGATGATACCAAACTAGAACCCAAATCGGATAAAAGCCTAATTTGTGGGTTATCCTAGGGAAACCAATTATAGTACTTATACAACTCACAAGAGAACAATTTAATTGTTGCTCTCCATGCGGTTTTCCTAAGAGGAATACCTATATGCAGTTGTAAGTTGGAGGAAAGTAAAACTCGATGAAAATCAGAGTAATATTGTTCTAGGCACCGATTCCTTAATAGAACACAAACAGTTCATCAGGGATGAAATTGTACCACAATCATCGAATACACAAGAACCGCGTAAATCGGAGAGAGTCGGAAAATAACCTGGGAGGTATGGGTTTCTGATCTCACCTCATGAAGATGTCAATCTTATTGAGGAAGACAAACTGACTACGTATGAGGAAGTGATACAAGGTATCGACTCATTTCATGGCAAAGTGTCATGAAGTCCGAAATGGATTCCATGTATACCAACCAAATTTGGACACTGGTTGTTGTACTAGAAGGAATTGTGCCTAATGGTATTATATCAGTCTTCAAGGAAGACAAACATGGATGGCAATATACAAATGTACAAAGCTAGGCTTGTAGCGAAAAGGTATCGTTATCAACATTGTGTCCATTACGATGAAACCTTTTAACCATTGCCATGATTAAATCCATTTGGATAATGCTTGCTAATGCTGCATGTTTC
This sequence comes from Zanthoxylum bungeanum, assembly GCA_019454045.1. Taxonomy (NCBI): domain Eukaryota; kingdom Viridiplantae; phylum Streptophyta; class Magnoliopsida; order Sapindales; family Rutaceae; genus Zanthoxylum; species Zanthoxylum bungeanum. The sequence goes on from SKCR01031847.1 coordinate 113,097, forward strand.
ATTTATGAAATATGGCAGCTGAATGTCAAAAACGCTTTCCTCAAACGGAAACCTTTTGGAGGATGTTTACAACATCCTGACGGTTTTGTCGTACCAAAACATGCAAACTAGGTTTGCAAGTTAATTCGATCCATTTATGGATTGAGGCAAGCATTGAATTCTTGTAACCATCGTTTTGATGTAATCATAATGGTATATGATTTAATTCAAAACAAAGATGATTCTTGTGTATATAAGAAGGTTAGTGGGAGCGCACTAACAATGATTGTCCTATATATAATGATGATATATCATTTCTTGGAAATGACATTCCCGTAATACAATCAGTGAAAGCTTGGCTTTCATGAAAAATCTCCATATAATACTTGAGAGAAACAACTTTTATTCTAGGAATAAGGATCTACTGGGATAGATCTAAAAGTTGTTGGGACTCTCTAAGGACTTGTACATTGAAAGATATGTACGTTACCTGGTGTCTCATATGCTTTGAACATAATGAGTCACAATCAGGCCAATCCAATTGATAGTCACTGGATTGATGTTAAGAACATCCTTAAGTATCTTAGATTATCTAAGGATGCTTTCTTAAGCTATGGAGAATGAGAACTTGAAGTGACTGGGTTCACCGTTGCAAGTTTCCAAACCGATAAAAACGACTATAAGTCGTAATAAGGGTACTATATAGTTTGAATAACGGAACAGTGAACTGGAAATCTTCCAAGCAAGATATTGTTGCCGAATAAACAACAAAAGCGGAATTTTACTGCAACTGAGGCAGTAAAAAGAAGCAATTTTGGATCTGTAAGATTCCTAATTAGATTAGGAGTAGTTCTGTTAGCAGCTGAGCTAGGCTACAGCACAGGCTAAAGAATTAACGGTCTCATCAACGATCTGAATATATACTTCAACTATTTCATCTGATTCATCGGATCATACATCGTGGCGATGTGATGATCGAATAAATCACATCAGATGATAACCTTGAAAATCCGCTGACGAAAACTATTTCTCAGCAGAAGTTTGAGCGACCCGTGCATAGTTCAGATGTAGAACACTTGAGTGATTGGCTATAGGCCAAGTGGGAGATTGTTAGACAATTATGACCTATAGCATCACTATTTGTACAAAACATGGTGTTGTTGTACAAATTAACTATGTGACAAAGGAAATTGCTCTTTTATCATTTGTAATTGGATTACCGGGATATATAAATGATAAAAGTCCATATGATTAGTTCCGGATTAATAAGATATGAGACAGTATTAATCCACTAAGGTTTAATCATTAAAATATCTCTAGTCGTAGTATTATCGAGATTGGACATTGATAATGCGGAATAGACTAGTATTGCACTTGTGCGTGTTATGGGAGCATAACGGCATAGTTCTCATATATTTGGGTATTGGATACTCATGCAAGTGTAATAGGAGGTTGTGTTTACAGATGGTACGGAAACAGCTTCGCTCTGGATAGACCCCCCAGAATTCCATTGGTAGTATGACTATGTGTCTATGGAAGTCCGTATCAGGGTAGGTATATTTGGTCTTAACCTGAGACTTGCATCGCTAATACTTGCGACAATCAATGTACTTTGGTTTTGGTCGTTCGGGACTTTAACAGGTTCTGTGTACGCCTCTTCTAGGTATATTGAGAATCGTAGTGTATTGGGTGTCATGTCAAGATGGAAGTATCACTTCAGTCATATGGCGATGATGATCACGTAGGATAAGGAACTGGTACTTTTGTTTGATGTAGCTATCGGGATAATATGACTAGGTCATGTTTATCCGATTATAGAGACTAGTTACCAGAGATCTGATATGTGCTTTGTACGGGGCAGACACAATTCCAGCCACAGGCTTAGCATGTGACATCCGATACTGGATCGTAATACGCAATACTACGTATACTATGCATGACAAAGATTACATATTCCTTTAAAGAAATTTCTGGAGAATTGGGTAGGCACGGTGCTTTACTAGAAGCCAACCATGTCTTGTAAATCGGTAAGAACGTGGTACCGGGTACGCACGTATTCGGATAGTCCGATGACCGTATTTACTGCCAACATATCCAAGGATCTCTTGGGTCGCCTCCCAAAGATTCACCGATGATGTTTGACTCGAACAGATAATTAATCTGGGAATTAATTATGAGAGAGAAAATTAATTTGTGATTAATTACGGCAGATAATTAATCTGGGAATTAATTATAAAAGAGAAAGAATAACTCTTGGATTAATTGCGTCGAGAATTTATCTGGGATATAAATTCATCGTGAAGAGAGAATGCGATTAATTTAGAATTAATCGGTAAAGTAAATTAATAGTGAAATTAGATTTTACTATTTAATTTATTTTATTGGGCTAAAATATATATTAGATATATTAATTGAAATTAGATTTCAATGCGGAATTAAAATTAGATTTTAATTCTAGCGAACGATTAATTTAGAATTATTCACGAGCGACGTGAATAGTAATTTTGCTAGAAATAATAATTTAATTAAATTTTATTTAATTACGTCGCGTCGGAAAATTCATTTAATTCGGAATTAAGCGAACCCGGGCCCAAGCGAAGTTGCGTATTGGATTGTCCGACTTAAATTTAGAATTCAAGTGGGGCCCACCAACTTACATCAACATGTTTGACATGTGATGGAATTTGGTATTAGTTTGAAAGCTTGGATTACTTGTTTTATACACAAACTAAGTCAAACACTCAACCTAAAATATAAAGGATGGTCAACTTTAGAAGTTAGAATAGATCACTTTTCATCCTCTCCCCATTTTTCTCTCTAAATGCCGAGAACCTCTAACTCTCTCCAATGGATTTTGTTTTCAAAATCCAAACATGCTAGCACATTAAAGTGTCAAAGGAAGGTTATAGGGAGACTCACCCGAGAGTTTGGAACTCGTCTTCAAGCTCCGAAGCCTCCAACCCATCCAACAAAGGTGGAAATTTTTGAAATCTCCTCAACCAATCAATGTGAGTATTCTGCAACTCTCTTTGATTATTCGCACTTTAATCATGCTTAGTGATCTTGGGACATGTCTTGGAGACTAACATCTTTGATTGATTGATTTGAAAGGGTGATGATTCTAAATTTAAAAACAAGTAAATAAAATTGCACGAAAGTAGGTTTGAGAAAATTCAGTATTAGGAAACTATCTAGGGTTGTGAATCTTTCTAATATCTTTTAAAAGATGAAGTGGTTATTTCATGTTTGTGTAATAAATCGGTTTACTAACCTGGAACACGAAATTATGCAAAAGCCTATGTCGATGGTCAGACGCAAATACCCAGTATAACTCAATTGAACCATATGTCTATGTCAACCAAATTACCTGGATTCATTAAAATTAAGTTCCAATAAAGGTTACCCCCGCCCGACAGGTATATGTCTATCCTATAAGGAAATCTATTAAAGGGTTATCTATCCTCAAGGAAGATCGTGGGCTACTAAGTTTAAGGCTGAAACCTAAAATTCATTTATCAAGTTTATTTTAGATTTACCAGATCAATCTTCTTAATGGCCAGTTAACAAGACGTATTAAGCTTAAGACTTAATAAGTAAACCTTTAAATTACCCAAACTACAAAATAACCCCTTATAAACTGGTGATATTAGAATTCATCACAACCCTAGATAACTAACTTAGTTATGACACATAACTAGGGCGAGTAAAAAACTTAAAATTAAAAGACATAAAGTAAAATACTGAAAAGTAAATAAAGAATATTACAATAAAAGAAAATGCTAGGGCTAGAGGATCTACTTTTATCACTACTATTTTAGATATCTCCCTTAATATAATATATTACTTGTGTGATATTACCAACCAGCCGGTAACCTGATTAAGTCCATAAACCAGCCATATAGGCGGAAATTACCAACCGACCAACCAGGCTGTATCCATACTTAGTCAGATTAAAAACCAGTTTATAATTGATTACCAACCGACCAATATAGTGGTATCCTTGTTAAGTCAAATTTTAAGTAGTGAATATATTATAATTAAGAGAGATTAATCTAAATAGCAGTAATAAAGTTTTACTTTTCACCCTAGCGGGGGGAAGTTACCTCCTCATGTTGAATAGTAAAAACTAAAAAAGTAAAGAAAGTAAATTATTATTACAAAACATAATTAAAATTAATTACAAAAACTGAAATTAAAAGAAACTAGATAAAAAACTCCATATTTACATAAGGGAATTCAAAGAGGAATGTGCATCTGAAATCAGAAAATTGAGCTGAATTTATAGGCCTCGGTAGGGTGTACGTGTCGCGATGCGCCACGTTTCAGTCGCTGATTCGTCCACTCAGATTCTTATCCACTGACGTGGCAATGTGGATAATTGACTCAATCATTGTGCTGATGTGGCGATGACATGGCGAAAGTGATTGTCGGCACCGTAGGATTGCGACATGTGGCACGCTGTGATTGGCTAATTATGACGTGACGGTGACATGGTGAGTTGACTCGGTCAGCTGCTGATGTGGATGATGATGTGTCAGACACGCGGGATGACACATGTCAACACGTGGCGAAAATGGCGATTTTCGGCACCATAGGATGATGACATGTGGCACGGCGCACGTTAGTGAATTGGCTGTGATGTTGACACGTGGCAGGCGCACGTTAGCAAGTCAAACTTTTCAGATTCTGACACGTGTCCCCGACGCATGTTAGCAGCTAATGGCGCATGTTAGGCGTCGCGACGCCAAAGGCTTCCGCGTCGTGACGCGTAAAATTACCAAATTGCCTTTTTGTCCGTTTTTCACTGTTTTGGCCCCAAATCACCTCCAGAGAGTCCTGAAACTTTATTTATCTATAAAATACCACAAAACATATCAAAATATTCACAAAACTGAAGAATCTATACAAAATATTAGGTCAAATGAGTGAGAAATAGTGATACATTTACCACTCATCACACCCCCAACATAACATTTTGCTAGTCCTCGAGCAAAACACAGGATAAAATAATATAAACATCTCTAAAATAAAATTTAACTAAACCACTTCATAGGGATCACGGTTGCATTTAGCGTATGCAACAAGCCTTTAAACCCCTAGGTGTCCATAGTGGACGAGTTGTAGTCTCATGAGGGTTTACAGCATTGATACCCACAAACATTTTACAAAAGTAAAAATGGTAGTGAAACTAATGCACACAAAAGCAAAAAGACAAGAGAAAATAGAATAAAGAAGTTAGTGACTAATCAGGTGAAACTTCTACTCCAAGTCACTAGTTGTTTTCTTTCTTTCTAAATTACTGAATAAGTAAATTCTCCGATTATATTTACCATTCTCCATATGTGCCAACAAAATATTAAACAACTCATTTTTGCCCACAACAGTCACAAGTGCAGTTGATAAGAGAGTAATATTTTTGTCCTAAAGTTTTATCAGAATTCACACCTTTTGTAGTAATGGAATAATTTTTCTGATTTTTCTGATTTTTTTCTTTGATTTTTGATTTTTTTTTTATTTATATACAATATCTTCCATCTATGTAGCGAGTGTTGGGTCGGTGGCTCCCAAACCAGTTGGCTTTAAGGCACCAGGTGTTAAGACACCCCTACGGACTTAATTACTCAGACTTCAGATATATATATTTTTGCAACATCCTTGATCCATGTAGCGAGCTTTGGGCCAGTGACTCCAAAACCAATTGGATTTAGGGCATTAGGTGTTAAAACACCCTTACAGACTTAATAACTCGGATCTTAGACGTTTTTTTTTTTTACTTCATCACTTTTTTGAGATGCTTCCTCCAATTAAACTAGAGCACTGAATATTACAAAATTTTCAATTACAACTCATGTCTGTATGTTACCATGCATGTTGATAATACCTGCCAACTAAGCATATGAAGATCCATTTTAGTCAATTTTATGGAGAAATACGTATCATGAGTGGGAACTCCTTACAGCTATCTCTCACTAATTTCACCTTTGTAGTCAAAATAAAAACGCAAAAACGCAAAATATTTTTATAATTTTTGAAAAAATTTCAATTTTTTTGTATTTTTCGAAAACTTTTGGACTAAAAATAAAAACAACACACAACTAAAAACAAGATACTGATCAACTAATCCCTCACCCAAACCTAAATGAGACATTGTCCCCAATGTCTTAAACAGTAGAAGAAGAGTTTAGAAGATAGTATCTGGTTAGCTGAAATTCTACACGAAAAGTTAAAGGTTAAGATCCAGATTAATCCGACGCCTCTTACCACGATCGTCTCGGACCAATTTATCTTTGAAATGATATGGTCAATTTGTGGTTCATAGGCTAAGATTTGGCCAATTAGATCTGGAGCAGTTCTGGTAGTAAATAGTAGTTCTTTCATAGGTTTTGTCACAACCCATTTCTTCGGGCATCATCAAGAAATACACAAAGAAAGTCATAAAATCCTTCAATGTTGTACAGTCCAAGCGGTTTCAAGTGTATGTTCAAGTTTGCCCAAGATAATACTGTAAAAATTTCCTCCAATGTACCCAAGCCACCTGGCAAAGCAATAAAAGCATCAGCATGGTTAATCATTTCTACCAGTCGTTCAGACATACCTAGCACAATTAGTTCTTCTCTGTTTGATGGTCCAATAAGATTTGCCTCCGCCAAGGGTTTTGGGATGATTCCCAAGACTTGGCTGACTCCTTCCTGTACAGCCTTTGAAACGATCCCCATAAGTCCAAGATTGCCTCCGCCATATACTAAGTGCATATTTCTTGCAGCTAAGACTCGACCCAATTCATGTGCTGCTTCTATGTATTGTGGTTTAACACCAACACTAGTACCGCAAAACACACAAATGTTTTCAACTCGTCTTCTTGAAGTGGCTTCCATGTTTTACTCTGGATGTCTTCAAAAGTGCAATGATGAGTTGATTTTATAACACCTGAAAAGGGTGAGTAAAATAATAGCACTAGTACCTGCCAAATGACAATTATTAGTTAACAGTAAAATAAATCGTGATAGTCAAAAAGATCTGAATCATGTCGGAGAAAATAAAAGAAAACAACAAAACAAATCACAATTATTAGGAAAAGACAAAGAGATATAATATGTACAAGAATTTACAACTTGATTGACGTCGATACGTCAAGGACAAGCTTCCCATCCAATTTTCTTATAAATTAGAAAACGGGGTCTTTTGAGTCAGATTCCCGAGACTTAACTGTTGTCTTTCTTTTTGGAATTGTGTATGTAATTTGCGAATGGCTATATGAACATATCCATTGGGATGTGTCTCAAAAGTTGAAGATATATCATCTACAGACTCCTTACTCAAGCCATCCCTCATGAATTTAATTTTGTCTTCGCGATTATCAGAAACCATTCCTAAAGAATGACAATGAGTATTGCAATTCCAGCGTGCATATTTGTAACAAACACCCATTTGCTTAGCTCTACGTTTCTTTGCATAGGTGCTTTTTCCAAAACCGGGTAAATAAGAATTACAGGAATCAGAATACTCACCTGCTAATCTGACCCGTGCTTCGATTACCCAACGAATGTCATTAGGAATACCATGGATCGTTAGTAGTCTCATCCGTTCCAAGCGAGCTTTGTAAACTTTCATCAGAGATTTTTTAGGGAGAGAAGAAAATTGCTTGTGAAGATTTACGAGAGCTTCTTCCATCCTGAAATGAATTAACTTGCGAAAACTAAACACACCAAATGAAATCACACCAAATCATAATATATACAAAAATTGCACGGGTTGCCTCCCTACGAGCGCTAAGTTTAACGTCGTTATCTAGACGTGACTTCTCGAACGTTAGGCTGGATCTAAAAGTGTGACACTTTCTTTTTGTCGCTCAAATGATTCTCCCCAGTCGTGCTTGGTACACTGACTATTAACCTTGAATGTGTTGTTGGTGTTGGGATCCAGTAACTCAACAGCTCCATATGGAAAAAACTTAGTGATCACAAATGGACCTGACCACCTTGATTTCAACTTTCCAGGGAAAAGTTTCAACCGTGAATTGTACAATCACCTGCTGCATTGGTTCCAACTGTCTGTGCACTATTTTTCGGTCATGCCATTTCTTGGTCTTTTCTTCGTATAATCTGGCATTCTCATAAGCTTGTAGACGAAACTCCTCCAATTCATTAAGTTAGTGAAGTCATTTTTCTCCTGCAGCTTGTGGATCAAGATTCAACTTCTTTATTGCCCAGTACGCCTTGTGCTCAAGCTCAACTAGCAGATGTCACGCTTTTTCCAAACACCATTCGATATGGGGACATACCAATGGGTGTCTTTTAAGCTGTTCGGTAGGCCCATAATGCATCATCCAGTTTTGTTGACCAGTCCCTCCTAGTTGATCCAATGGTTCTCTCCAAGATTCTTTTGATTTCCCTGTTTGAAACTTCAACTTGTCCATTTGACTGTGGATGATAAGCAATGGCAACCTTGTGAGTAACTCCATATTTGGATAGAGTGCATCAAAGTATCTGTTGCAGAAATATGAGCCACCATCGCTGATGATTGCACGAGGTGTTCCGAACCGAGTGAAAATGTTCTTTTTCAGGAATTTGATCACCACTTTTGAATCATTGGATGGCAGTGCAATTTCTTCGACCCATTTGGAGACGTAGTCTACAGCAACCAGGATGTACAGGTTTCTGAATGATGGAACAAAGGGTCCCATAAAATCAATACCCCACACATCAAATATCTCTACTTCCAGAATGTTTTGCAAAGGTCCTTCATTTCTCCTGGAAATATTCCCTGTTCTCTGGCACCTGTCACATTGAAGAGCAAAAAGATAACAATTTTAAAAAGAGTGGGCCAGAACAAACCTGATTGTAGGACTTTGGCTGCAGTTTTGTTTCCGCTGAAGTGTCTGCCATAGGGTGATGAATGACAGTGCTGCAAAACACTGTTGACTTCCTCCTATGGAACACAATGCCTCAGTAATTGATCAGCACAGCGTTTGAACAGGTACGGCTCATCCCAGACATAGTGCTTGACTTCTTTGAAGAAATTTTTCCTTTGCTGAGTTGTCCATTCCAACGGTCATTTTCCTGATACAATGAAGTTGACATAGTCAGCATACCAAGGGACATCCTGCTATTTCATAGCAAACAGCTGTTCATCTGGAAAATTTTCTTTGATTGTCAGTTCTTTGCCAGCTGTTTCTCCATTCTCAAGTCTCGATAGATGATCTGCCACTTGGTTCTCTGTCCATTTCCTGTCTCTGATCTCCACATCAAATTCTTGCAGAAGAAGTATCCAATGGATCAATATGGGTTAGGCATTTCTTCGTGATCAAGTATTTGATTGCTGAATGATCTGTGTAGACCACCACTTTGGGACCCAACAGAAGATGGAGTGAATTTTTCAAAAGCGTACACAACTGCGAGCAACTCCTTTTCAGTGCTTGTATAGTTGAGTTGAGCTTCATTCAAAGTTCTGCTGGAGTAGTAAATGGTGTGGAAAATCTTTGCTTTGCGTTGTCCCAAAACTGCACCTACAGCAAAATCACTAGCATCGTACATCACCTCAAATGGAAGGGTCCAGTCTGGTGCGACTATGATGGCGGCAGAGACCAGCTTCTATTTTAAGATCTCAAAAGCTTCGTGGCATTCTTTGGTGAAGTTGGAAGACACATCATTTTCCAGAAGATTGCATAGAGGTTTAGCAATCTTGGAAAAGTCTTTGATAAATCTCATGTAAAAGCCAGCATGTCCAAGAAAGCTCCGAATCCATTTGACTGATGTTGGTGGAGGTAGTTTTTCAATTGTCTCGATCTTTGATTTATCTACCTTGATCCCTTTTTGTGAGATCCGATGTCCAAGAACAATGCCTTCATGTACCATGAAGTGGCATTTCTCCCAGTTGAGTACCAGGTTGGTATATTCACATCTTTGTAACACATGTTCCAAATTTTGCAAGCAGTAGTCAAAAGAGTCTCCAAACATAGAAAAAACATCCATGAATACCTTTATACTCTGCTCCAGCATGTCTGAAAAGATGGCCATCATGCAACGCTGAAAAAGTGGCAGGGGCATTACATAATCCAAATGGCATCCTGCGGAATGCAAAAGTACCATACGGACATGTAAAAGTGGTTTTCTCCTGATCTTCTAGGGCGATAGCAATCTGATTGTACCCTGAATATCCGTCCAGAAAGCAATAGAACTCATGTCCCGCCAATCTGTCCAGCATTTGATCAATGAATGGCAGCGGAAAATGGTCATTTCTCGTGGCTTTGTTCAGTTTTCGGTAGTCCATGCATACTCTCCATCCAGTCACTGTTCTTGTTAGAATTAGCTCGTTCTTTTCATTTGTGACTATAGTGATTCCTCCTTTCTTTGGCACACACTGCATAGGACTCACCCAAGTGTTGTCTGAGATGGGGTAAATGATGCCAGCATCCAACCATTTGATGATTTCTTTCTTCACGACTTCCTTCATGATTGGATTGAGTCTACGTTGATGCTCCACTGTGGGTTTGTACTCATCATTCATCAGAATCTTGTGCATGCAAAATGATGGACTAATGCCTCGAATGTCTATTATAGTCCAGCCAATGGCTCTTTTGTGCTCTCGTAATACTCTCATTAACTTTTCTTCCTGCTCCAATGTTAGTGAAGAAGAAATAATAACAAGTAATTTAGAATAGTTTCCAAGAAATGCATACCTGAGATGACTCGGAAGTAACTTCAGCTCCAACTACGGTGGTTCTTCAATTGAGGGCTTGATTCGATCTTTCTTCGGCAGTTACAGGCTTTCCACTTGTGGTGTCGCTTTGAATCTGAATGGTTTGTCAAGGTAGTTGATACATTCCAGGATTTCAGCATCTAGCTCGCTGTCAGTCATGTTGGTGATGCAAGCTTCAAGTGTATCCGTGGGATTTGGCTTAGTATCCTGAACGATACTATCAACAACATCAACTCTGAAGCATTCTTCTTCCTTTTCATCGCTCGGAAATTTCATGGCTTCGAAAATATTGAAAGTAACTTCCTGGTCCTGAACTTTCATAGTTAGTTCTCCTTTTTGTACATCAATCACAGTTCGTCCTGTCGCCAAGAATGGTCTCCCAAGAATGATAGGTACTTCTTTGTCTTCTTCCATGTCAATGATAATGAATTCTGCTGGAAGAATGAGTTTGTCGACTTTGACCAGCACATCTTCAACAACTCCTCTTGGAAATACGAGTGTTCGATCAGCAAGTTGCAACGAGACAGAGGTAGGAATTGCTTCTCCAATTTATAGTTTCATGTAAATAGAAAAAAGGCATCAAGTTAACATTTGCACCTAAGTCACATAAATTCTTACCGATGTAGTGTTCTCCAATGGTGCATGGGACAGTGAAACTACTAGGATCTTTCAACTTCGGGGGAAGTTTCCTTTGAATGATGGCACTGCATTCTTCCGTCAATGCTACTGTCTCGTAATCTCTCAATCTGCGTTTTCATGAAAGAATGTCTTTCATGAATTTGACGTAGCTGGGCATTTCTTCTAAGGCTTATGCGAATGGAATGTTGATATGCAGCTTTTTGAACACCTCCAGGAATCGAGCAAATTGCTTGTCCAATTGTTTTCTGAAGTCGCTGTGGAAAAGGTGGAGGTGGAGGTGGAGTGATCTGATCTTTTTCTTTTTCCTTTGCTTCTTTTTCCTCCATTTGTGGAACTGCATCTTTTGGAACTTCCTCAATTATTGCCTTGATTCCAACATCTTTGTTGATTTCAGTACCGCTTTTCAAGGTGATGAATTGACATTGCTCCTTCCCTCGGTTCCTTGGATTTGGTTCTGTATTGCTAGGAAGATTTCCTGGCGGTCTGTAACTCTGATCATTGGCCAGTTGTCCAATTTGATTCTCCAGTGTTTTTATGGAAGCAGATTGGCTTTGAAATTCCAATATCTTTGTTGATTTCAGTACCGCTTTTCAAGGTGATGAATTGACATTGCTCCTTCCCTCGGTTCCTTGGATTTGGTTCTGTATTGCTAGGAAGATTTCCTGGCGGTCTGTAACTCTGATCATTGGCCAGTTGTCCAATTTGATTCTCCAGTGTTTTTATGGAAGCAGATTGGCTTTGAAATATAGCAACATATGCTGGTTGTTTCTTTTTGAACATCTCTGCAATCCATTCTTTCATTTCTGGTTCTTTTTCATGTTCCTGGCCTTTGTTATGTTGTTGAAATCCTGGTGGTGGATAGTTCTGCTGTTGGAATCCAGGTGGTGGATTGTTATTTTGCCCTGAATTGTTGCTCCATGAAAAATTGGGATGATTCCTCCACCCTGGGTTGTAGGTGTTGGAATATGGATTATTCCCCTGTCTGTTGAAATTGTTGACATAATTCACCGTCTCTTCAAGTTGGTTTGGTTCTGGTGATCCTCCATATGGTGAAATGTGGATCCAGTGCTGAGAGTCTCCATGAATTTGCATATCTGATCCAGGTTGGCGTTGACGGCTGTATTGGCTCCAACTTCATAAATTCCTGTAATTCTTTGGATCATGCTCCTTTATGTTGGCCACAAAGAGTTGTTGTTGGCCATTTCTTCGATTAGGTCCCATGCTTGATCTTCTCATTTTGCCATTAAAGCTCCTCTAGCAGTAGCATCGATTGTGATTCTCATCAGTCCAGAAAGTCCATTATAGAAAGTTTGGACTTGAAGCCATTTTGGAATCTCATGGTGAGGACATTTCGAGAGCAAATCTTTGTATCTTTCCCAAGCTTCGTAGAGAGTTTCTGAGTCTTATTGTACAAAGGATGTGATGTCATTCCTCAGCTTTCCAGTTATGGCTGGTGGAAAGTACTTTGCAAGAAATTTGGTGGCTAAAGTGTTCCAAGTTGTGATGGAACCTACTGGTAGTGAATGTAGCCAAGCTTTAGCTCTGCCTTTCAAGGAGTATGGAAAAACACGCAGTCACATTGCTTCTTCAGCTTCTCGGTTGTAATTAAAAGTGCCGCAAACTTCCAGAAAATTACTGATGTGGGTATCAGGATCTTCAGTTGCTTTTCCCCCAAACTGCACTGACTGTTGAATCATCTGAATGCATGTTTTGATGTCACACGCATTTACTGGTAAAGGATGAAGTACAATACATGAATGAAGCTGTTGACCACCGGAATGGTTCTGTCTCGAATGGGTATTGGTGGTGCAACTTCCAAAGGTTCAGGTTCCATGTTTACTAAAGCTTCTTGGCCTTCTCGCATTTCCCTTCTCAACTGTCAGATGGTTCTTTCAATTTAGGGTCAAGCGGTCGGAGTTCAAAGCTTATGGTTCGTCTCATGTAGTTTCTGAGAACCTGAAACACAAGAATCAACAACAATAAGTAAAAAGAAATTAGATACAAGTAAAGGTATCTAACCTCAAAACTAATAGTGAAAGATAAATAAGTCCTCGGCAACGGCGCCAAAAACTTGACCGGCATAATCACACGTGTATAAGCAAGCGCACGTATCGTTCAAGTAGTATAAAAAGTATCGATCCCACGAGGACTTAATAATTAATCTATTAATTTTATGAGATCAAATGATTACTAGTATCTAACAGGTTGATTGATTGATTTGAAATGGTGATGATTCTAAATTTAAAAACAAGTAAATAAAATTGCACGAAAGTAGGTTTAAGAAAATTCAATATTAGGAAACTATCTAGTGTTGTGAATCTTCTAATATCTTTTAAAAGATGAAGTGGTTATTTCATGTTTGTGTAATAAATCGGTTTACTAACCTGAAACACGAAATTTTGCGAAAGCCTCTGTCGATGGTCAGACGCAAATACCCAGTAAAACCCAACTGAACCATATGTCTATGTCAACCAAATTACCTGGATTCATTAAGATTTAGTTCCAATAAAGTTTCCCCGCCCGACAGGTATATGTCTATCCTGTAAGGAAATCTATTAAAGGGTTATCTATCCTCAAGGAAGATCGTGGGCTACTAAGTCTAAGGCTGAAACATAAAATCTTTTATCAAGTTTATTTTAGATTTACCAGATCAATCTTATTAATGGTCAGTTAACAAGACGCATTAAGCTTAAGACTTAATAAGTAAACCTTTAAATTACCCAAACTACAAAATAACCTCTTATAAACCGGTGATATTAGAATTCATTACAACCCCAGATAACTAACTTAGTTATGACACATAACTAGGGCGAGTAAAAACTTAAAAGTAAAAGACATAAAGTAAAATACTGAAAAGTAAATAAAGAAAATTACAATAAAAGAAAATGCTAGGGCTAGAGGATCTACTTTTATCACTACTATTTTAGATATCTCCCTTAATATAATATATTACTTGTGTGATATTACCAACCAGCCATATAGGTGGTAACCTGATTAAGTCAAATAAGTCCATAAACCAGTCATATAGGCGGAAATTACCAACCGACCAACCAGGCGGTATCCATGCTTAGTCAGATTAAAAACCAATTTATAATTGATTACCAACCGACCAATATAGCGGTATCCTTGTTAAGTCAAATTTTAAGTAGTGAATATATTATAATTAAGGGAGATTAATCTAAATAGCAGTAATAAAAGTTTTACCTTTCACCCTAGCAGGGGGAAGTTACCTCCTCATGTTGAATAGTAAAAACTAAAAAAGTAAAGAAAGTAAATTATTATTACAAAACGTAATTAAAATTAATTACAAAAACTGAAATTAAAAGAAACTAGATATAAAACTCCATATTTACAACAGAGAATTCAGAGAGGAAGGTGCATCTGAAATCATAAAATTGAGCTGAATTTATAGGCCTCGGTAGGGTGCTCGCTTCGTGTCGCGACGCGCCATGTGTCAGTCGCTGATTCGTCCACCGAGATTCTTATCCACTGATGACGCAATGTGGATAATTGACTCAATAATTATGCTGACGTGGCGATGACATGGCGAAAGTGATTGTCGGGACCGTAGGATTGCGACACATGGCACGCTGTGATTGGCTAATGATGACATGGCGGTGACATGGCGAGTTGACTTGGTCAGCTGCTGATGTGGACGATGACGTGTCGGACACATGGGATGACACGTGTCAACATGTGGTGATGGCGATTGTCGGCACCATAGGATGATGACACGTGGCACGGCACACATTAGCGGATTGGCTGTGATGTTGACACGTGGCAGGCGCACGTTAACAAGTCAAACTTTTCAGATTCTGACACATGTCCCCGGCGCACGTTAGCAGCTGATAGCGCATGTTAGGCTTCGCGACGCGCAAAATTACCAAATTGTCATTTTGTCCATTTTTCACTATTTTGGCCCCAAATCACCTCCAGATAGTCCTGAAACTTTATTTATCTACAAAATACCACAAAACATATCAAAATATTCATTAAACACAAGAATCTATACAAAATATTAGGTCAAATGAGTGAGAAATAGTGACACATTGACCACTCATCATATGACAAGATTTTTCATCTCGATGAATATCGTTGTCTTCATTCTGGTACTCTATGTCCTGGTAGAGTCTATTAATCATGTAAGATAGGTATGAGATAGACTCCTTTAGGACAATTTCTTCAACCGATATTACTGAGGGGTGAGAATCTGGATAGCTTATGGCCGTATCGATGTCAGGTTTCTTGGGGTAAGGTAAATAATCATCTCTGCTTACGACCTTCATTTATTTTTTTACAGACTTGGGTTTGGAGATCTACGATCTCTTCATCCTTTTTGGCATTTCTTGTCTATTGGAACTCCCACGTCTAATTTTGATTTCTTACTTCTTTTATCTTTCTGACTATCCTTCGTTACTCGGGGGGAACTTGCTATCTATATGAGGTACTTAAGGCTATTAGGTCTACTTGACATTTTCTCTTACTCAGACTTATTATATTCTCTTTACTATTATAGGTTCTGGTGCTTCCTTATCTATCTATTATGTATCTCTACCTCTAATTACTTCCGGTTACTCTGAGCATCTGTACATCGTACTTTTCTTTTAGCTTTCTCTTTCTCTTTTACTCTATTGGGTAGATATTCTTAAAACTTAAATATTATTTCGTAAGTTGTCTTGAACTTCTGCTAGTAAACCGAGATAGCTACGGAAGGATTCTCAGCTAGAATATGGATCACGATTACTGTTATTAGAAAGACAAATTCAGATAACCTTGGTAATTCTTACTAAT